>PVIA01009145.1:0-63937 GCA_004024845.1 Tonatia bakeri | reverse complement strand
ATTTTTTGTTTGTTTTGTTATAAACAAAATACTGTAGGAATAAGAACTGAAATTATAAAGATATAGAATTTTTTCAAAAAGAAGAAGGGCCATAAAAGGTGTTACACTATCCAATATCCTCATTTTGGTAATGAGGTTAAGACAATGCAATGATTAATCTTATGAATCAAGTTGGCTAAGCCATGGGGCCCAGATATTCAGTGAAACATTATTCTGGATGTTTCTGTAAAGACATTTTTGAATAAGGTTAACATTTAAATCAGTAGACTTTGAGTGAAGCAGATTATTCTGCATAATGCTGGTGAGCCTCATTCAATGAGTAAAAGGCCTTAATAGAACAAAGACTGACCCCCCACTGGGCAAGTTCTTCTAGCAAACAGCCTTTGGACTCATGGCACCTCTTTTCTGGGTCCTCAGCTGCCAGCCTACCATCAGATTTTGGAAGTTGCCAAGCCTTCAGAGTTATAGGAATCAATCTCTCAATCTCTCTCTCTGTACTCTGTCTCTCTGGAGAAACCTACTATAGATTTTTGGTACTGGGAGTAGTTCTAGAGGAACAGAAACTTAAAAATGAGTTTTCTGAATTGGTTCTGGTGCTTCCGAAATTTGTTTTCCAATTTCTTTAGACTTAACAAAAATATTAGCTCTATTTCCAGTAGTAAAGAGCACTGATATTCCATGGGCATGATGTAGCAATAGGGATATGCAAAATATCACCCTTGGATACTTGTAATCAAACACTTACAAGAGGTCCAGTTCAGGGTGACCATCTATATGATCTCTTTAAACATTTTTGTCAAACTATTGAGCGTATTGAGATTGGCTGGTTGCTTCTAAAGTCACTGGACAGAGTGAGGACAGAAAACGATGAGCTCGTGGCTTCACATTCTCAGCTCAAGTGCTGCATAAATGACCCAAGAGCTTCTATGTCTGCACTTAAAGAGACCCTTCTCTCACATAGTTGAAGAGCTTACATTGCTGAAAACCAAACCCAGAATCTCATCTTGCCAGATTCTAAATAATTTGCCAACCTCCCATGGTGTCTACTATTAAAGTGAGGGTATTATTGAAAAGGAAAGAGATCCTGAAAATTGGAATGTGGACCTGTTGAAACTGGGGACTTTGAACTCCTAAATTATGATGAGTCTTCTTTGCTGGTACAGTTGAGCCCTCTCACCCTATGGAAGAAGATTAACTTTGCATTGCCTGAGGAAACGGTAATGGTCTCCTCTGATGTACAAGTAGTTGCCTTACTAGATACTACTTACTCTCTTCAGGCCCCACCCTAACCACCTCTCTCTGCTTCCAAACCTATAATTAGACTTAAATCCCAACATGAACCTAAAGATGAGGTGCAAAGTTTGTTTGGTTAGTTGGCTCAGACATGGACCAAATAGTGGTTCCCAGTACATGAACTTGTAATACCAGAGCTACATTAGTTTACTCTAGAGGAAGGGATTCAAAAGCTTAAGAATTTTGGGATGTTAGAGTGGATTTATCATTTAAGACCTATTCACCCAACATGGGAGGGCCCACAGGCTACATGTTTCAACAGAACTGTGAGAAAAAAGTTTTTGAGGGGAGCCCCAGCATCCCTGAAGAGCTCTGTTATCACTCTTCTCTGTAAGCTAGCTAGAACTTACAATGGGAACTGCTGCCACTAACCTGGGAGAGCTAAATGCAATGGGAATAACTGGATCACAGGGTGGCAGGGGCCAAGTGGTTACCCTCATTTACCAAAAGCAAGGTGGACATGGTTACCATAATGGGCAGCAGAGTCAAAGCAGTACGAGTCGACTTGCAGAGACTGATAGTGTTGCCTACTTGATCTTGGTGTTCCTAAAAGTTATAGATGGGAAGCCTAAATTCTTACTTGATCTGTATAAGCAAAATACTTCTAGGTTAACTGAATAAAGCCTAACTTGAATCATAAAAATAGACAGTCATGGCCCCTCAATCAATTCCAAGACTTCAAGTATTTTATGGACCCAGAAACACTTGATTGAAGGGGAGAACCCAGCACACTGCCCAAAATGTATACTGTTGATCTTTCTCCAACCTTTCAAAAGGGACCAATGGCTTTTTCCTAGGGTGCACCGGGGACAAGGAAACAATCAGACTTTTCTGGGATTATTGGACATGAACTCTGAATTGACACTAATTCCAGGAGACCCCACAGGTAACTGTGTTCCACCAGAATAGGCACTTAAGAAAGGTGAGATGAGCTCGGGAACTTTAATTCAGGTCTGTCTTACAGTGGGCCCATGCTTTTGTTTTCTCATTGCTGATTTAGGAGACTGGAATAAATCAATGATTCTTCATAACTCTTGGGTTACAAACTACTTAGTGACTTTCATAAAAGTTTTATACTTTCTCAATAGGAAATTCATATTCCTGTGTTTTGCATATGAGTAATATCAAAAATCTTCGGACATTCCTGTACTTAATACAGCAAATGAAAGTCAAGGTTATCTCCAGTTTTAACATTTAATAAATCCATGAGATGACACAAGGTAATTGATTCTATGCAACCACCACTTCTATCAATACTAATGTGACTTCCCTTAAAAATCTGTCTTCTCTCCAGTCCACCTGGTGCTACATCTTTCCCTTTCTTTAGTCAATTCTTTACTCAGCTCATATAAACAAAATGGTGTAATGCTTTCTCTAAAGACAGCAAGATTACTACCTGCTGCACTCTCCTTGGCTTTGAACACATGAACTATGCAACTAGAGCTGTCTGCACCTGACTTTGTGTTTGTGTGTATAGTACTGAATCTCAGTTATAGAGTTCAGTATATGTAATTCTCCTCATTTAGGGTATTCTATCATCACTGATTTTTTTATTATTGTTCAGTTACAGTTGTCCCCATTTCCCCTCATTACTCTCCTCTGCTCTACCCACCACTCACCTACCGCATTCAATCCTCCCCGCTGTTGTCTTTGTCCTTGGGTCCTTTGTACATAGTTCTTTACTTGTCCTTTCCCCTTTTTTCTCCTGTTATACCCCTCCCTACTCCCCTCTAGTCACTGTCAGTTTGTTCTTTATTTCTATATTTCTGGTTCTACTTTGCTTGCTTGTTTGTTTTGTTGATTAGGTTACACTTATAGAAGAGATCATATGGTATTTGTCTTTTACCACCTGTCTTATTTCACTTAGCATAATGCTCTCCATACATGGAGAGCATGTACAGTTCCATACATGTTGTCCTGAAGGGTAGGAGCTCCTTCTTTCTTTCTGCTGTGTAGTATTCCATTGTGTAAATGTACCTCAGTGTTTTGATCCACTCATCTACTGATGGGCACTTAGGCTGTTTCCAGCACTTGGCTATTGTAAATAGTGCTGCTATGAACATAAGGGTGCAGGAGTTCTTTTGAATTGCTGATTCGGGATTCTATATTCCCAGCAGTGAAATCACTAGGTCAAAAGGCAGTTCCATTTTTACTTTTTGAGGAACTTGCATACTGTTTTCCCCAGTGGCTGTACCAGTCTGCATTCCCACCAATAGTGACTAGGGTTCCCTTTTCTCCACATCCTCGCCAGAACTTATTGTTTGTAGATTTATTAATGATGGCCCTTGTGACTGGTGTCATATTTCATTGTGGTTTTAATTTGCATCTCTATGATGGCTAGTGATGTTGAGCATCTTTTCATATGTCTGTGGGCCATCTGTATGTCCTCCTTGGAGAAGTGTCTATTCAGATCCTTTGCCCATTTTTTAATTAAATGGGTTGTCTTCCTGGTGTTGAATCATATGAGTTCTTTATATATTTTGGAGATCAAACCCTTCTCTGATGTTTCACTGACAAATATATTCTCCCATACAGTTGGTTCCCTTTTCATTTTGCTGATGTTTTCTTTAGCCATGCAGAAGCTTTTTAATTTGATGTACTCCCATTTGTTTATTTTTCCTTTATTTCTCTTGCCCTAGAAGATATAGCAGCAAAAATATTGCTATGTGGATATCTGAGATATTACTGCTTATGTTCTCCTCTAGGACTTTTATGGTGTCATATATTTAAGTCTTTTATCCATTTTGAGTTTATTCTGGTGTATTACGAAAACTGGTGGTCTAGTTTCTTTCTTTCTTTCTTTCTTTCTTTCTTTCTTTCTTTCTTTCTTTCTTTCTTTTTCTTTCTTTCTCTCTTTCTTTCTCTCTTTCTTTCTCTCTTTCTTTCTCTCTTTCTTTCTCTCTTTCTTTCTCTCTTTCTCTCTTTCTTTCTCTCTTTCTTTCTCTCTTTCTTTCTCTCTTTCTTTCTCTCTTTCTTTCTCTCTCTCTTTCTCTCTCTCTTTCTCTCTTTCTTTCTCTCTTTCTTTCTCTCTTTCTTTCTTCATGTACCAGTCCAGTTCTCCCAATACCATTTATTGAAGAGGCTATTTTTACTCCATTTTATGCTTATGTCTCTTTTGTGAAATATTAATTGACCACAGAACATGGACTTATATCTATGTGTCTGTTCTTATGCCAGTACCAGACTGTTTTGATTACCATGGACTTCTAGTATAGTTTGATATCAGATATTGGTGATCCCTCCTACTTTGTTGTTTCTCAAGATTGCTGAGGCTATTCAGGGTCTTTTGTGGTTCCATATAAATTTTTGAAGTATTTGTTCTAGATCTGTGAAATATGCCATTGGTATTTTAATAGCGATTACATTGAATCTATAGATTGCTTTAGGTAGTATGGACGTTTTAGTGATGTTAATTCTTCTAATCCATATATACAGTATATGCCTCCATTTATTTGTATTATCCTTCATTTTTTTCTTCAGCATTGATAGATTTCTTAGTGTAGTTCTTTTACCTCCTTGCTTAAATTTATTCCTAGGTACTTTATTTTTCTTGTTGCTACAGTAAATAGGATTCTTTTCTGATATTTCATTGTTGGTGTACAAAAATGCCATACATTTCTGAATATTGAATTTGTACCCTGCTGTTTTGCCATATTCACTTATTAGGTCAAGTAGGCTTTGGTGGAGACTACATTGTTTTCTATGTACACTATCAATGTACACTATCATGTCATCTGTGAATAATGACAGTTTTATTTCCTCCTTTCCAATTTGGATGCCTTTTATTTCTTTTTCTTGTCTGATTGCTGTGGCTAGAATTTCCAGTACTGTGTTGAATAAGAATGGTGAAAGCAGACACCCTTGTCTTGTTCCTAATCTTAAGAGGAAAGCTTTTAGTTTTTGCCCATTGAGTATAATGTTGGCTGTAGGCTTCTTGTATCATGTTCTTTTATCATGTTGAGGTATGCTCCTTCTATTCTCACTTTGCTGAGTTTTTATCATAAATGGATGATGGATTTTTCAGCATCTATTGATATGATCACATGATTTTTGCCCTTCATTTTGTTTATGCAGTATACTACCTTTATTGATGTGCAAATATTGTACCATCCTTGCATGTCTGGGGTGAATCCCACTTGATCATGGTGTATGATCTTTTTAATGTGTTGCTGAATCTAGATAGCCCATATTTTGTTGAGGACTTTAGCATCCCTGTTTATCAGAGATACTGACTGGCCTGTAGTTTTCTTTCTTTGTTGTGTCTTCATCTGGTTTTGAAATTAGGATGATATTGGCCCCATAGAAAGAGTTTAGGAGTTTTACCTCTTCTTGAATTTTCTGGAATAGTTTATATGGAGAGGAGTTAGTTCTTTAAATGTTTGGTAAAATTCACCTGGGAAGCCATCTGGTACAGAGCCTTGGTGTGCCAGGAGTTTTTTTATTGCTGCTTCAATTTCAGTAGTTGTTAATGGTCTATTCAGGCTCCCTGCTGTTTTTTGATTCAGTTTTGAAAGATGGTACATTTCTAGAAATGTTTCCATTTTGCCCAGGTTGTCCAATTTCTTGGCATATAGTGGTCCATAGTAATTTCTTACAATCCTTTGTATTTCTGTGGTATCAGTTGTAACTTCTCCTCTTTCATTTCTGATTTTATTTATTTAGGTCCTCTCTCTTATTTTCTGGATGAGTCTGGTTAAAGGTTTGTCAATTTTGTTTATCTTTTCATAGAATCACCTCCTGGAGTTATTGATCCTTTGAATTTCTTTTTAGTCTCTGTCATTTAATTCTGCTCTGATTTTTATTATTCCCTACCTTCTACTTCCTTTTGGCTTTGTTTTTTTTTTTCCATTTTAAAGTTATTTATTTTATTTTTAACCCTTTTTAAATTATTGTTCAAGTACAATTGTCTCCATCTTCCCCCTACCACTCTCCCGCACCCCAGCCACCCCTACTTCCCACCCTTGATCCTGTCCCCCTTTGGTTTTGTCCATGTGTCCTTTATAGATGTTCCTGAACCCACTCCCCACCCATTATCTGCTCTTTTGTTATTCCTCTAGTCCTTGTACATGTTGAGTTAGGTTGTTTATTTGAGATTTTTCTATCATCTTCAGGTAGGCCTATATTGCTATCAACTTTCTTCTCAGAACTGCCTTCACTGTGTTCCATAGGTTTTGGGATCTTGTGTGTTCATATTGAATTGTTTCCTGATACTTTTTGATTTCTTCTATGATTTCTTTGTTAATCTATTCATTATTTAATAACATGTTATTCCATCTCCATGTATTTGAATGTTTTTGAGTTTTTTCCTTAAGGTTGGTTTTTAGTTTCAAGCCATTGTGATCTGAGCATATGCTTGACATTATTTCAATTTTCTTGAATTTGTTCAGGTTGTTTTGTCTCCTACTATGTGGTATATCTTTGAAAATGTTCCATGTGCATTTGAAGAGAATGTAGATTTTGCTTCTTTTGGGTGAAAGGTTCTGTATATGTCAATTTAGTCCATTTGATTTAGAGTGTCATTCAATGCCACAATATCCTTGTTGATTCTTTGTTTGGAAGATCTATTCATTGTTGACAGTGGGGTGTTAAAATCCTCTATGATGATTGTGTTGCTGTCAGTCTTTCTTGAAGTCCTCCAAGATTTTTGTTATATATTTAGGTGCTACTATGTTGGGTGCATATATGTTTACTAGGATTATGTCCTATTGATGGACAACCCCCTTAAGTATTATGTAGTGATCTTCTTTGTCTCTTTTTATGGCTCATGTTTTGAAGTCTATTTTGTCTAACATAAGCATTGCTACCCTTGCTGTTTTTTCTTGTCTGTTTTCTTAGAGTACTTTTTTACATCCCTTCACTTTTCAGTCTGTGAAGATCTTTTGTTCTGAGGTGGGTCTCTTGTAGACAGCATATATATGGGTCATGATTTTTTATCCATTCAACTACCTTATGTCTTTTGATTGGAGGATTTAAACCATTTACATTTAAGATTATTATTGATAGGTACTTATTCATTGTCATTTATTCCATACCTGTGTTTCCCTCTCTTTCTCTCTCTTCTTCTTATACCAGTCCCTTTAGGTTCTCTTTCAGTGTTGGCTTGGTGGAGATGTACTCTTTTAGGCTTCTTTTGCCTGGGATGCTCTTTATTTCAACTTCCATTTTAATTGAGAGCCTTGCTAGATAGAATAGTCTTGGTTGTAAGTCCTTGCTTTTCATTACTTGGAATATTTCCTGCCATTCCCTTCTGGCTTGTAGGGTTTCTGTTGAGAAATTGGCTGATAGACTTATCAGAGCTCCCTTGTGTGTTACTAGCTGTTTCTCCCTTGTTGTCTTTAAGATTCTTTGTCTTTAAATTTTGCCATTTTAATTATGATGTGTCTTGGATGGGCCTCTTTGGGTTCATCTTTATGGGGACCCTCTGTGCTTCCTGAAATTGTGTGACTTTTTCCCTTATCAAGTTAAGGATGTTTTCTGTCATTATTTTTTCAAACAGCCTTTCTATCCCTTGCTCCTTTTCTTCTCTTTCTGATATTCCTACAATGTGAATGTTGTAGTATTTCATGTTGTCCTGAAGCTCCCTTAAACTATCCTCATTCCTTTTGAATCTTTTTTTATTTTGTTGTTCTGACCAAATATTATTTTCTATTCCAGCTTGCGGATTTTGTCCTCTGCTTCATCCAACCTGCTTTTGATTCCTTCTAGTGTATACTTCATTTCAGATATTGTATTCTTCATTTCTTCCTGGTTCTTCATAGCTTCTATGTCCTTTTTCATCCTGCTGTAGTCCCCACTAAGTTCCTTGTAGCTCCATAAAGTTCCTTGTAGTGCTCACTGAGTCCCTTGAGCATCTTTATAACTATTATTTTGAATTCTATGTCTGATAAGTCACTGGCCTTAATTTCATTTAGCTCTTTTTCTGGGGATTTATCCTTTCCTTTTGATTGGAGGTTATTTCTTTATCTCTCCATTTTAGGTGACTTTCTTTTTGTTTCTGCATGTTAGGATGCTCTGTTTTAACTTTCTTTCTTTGTGGGGTGGTCTTCTGTGGCAGGAGTTCTCTGGGACTCAGTGGTGCAGTCCCTTTGATCTCCTGATCTAGATACTCTAGGGATGCCCTTTATTCAGTTTATATGGGCTCTCTTATTGTACTTGGGCTTTGATTATTGATGGCTCATTCATTGGTGGGTCCTCCTCTTCAACTGGCTGACTAGGAGTCACAAACTCTGCCCATGCTTTGTATGCAACCTTGTGAAGTATCTTGTGTACTCTTTGGCTCAAAACTTCATATCAACTAAGATTTTGTTGATTGTTCAGTTTTTTTTTTTTTTTTTTGTCAGAAGATCAGCCAAGAATCCAAGTTGGGTGCTAGAGGACTCAGCTTCCACCTACTTAGTTGTCATCTTCCAACTTCCCTGTTTGGTTGAGATGCCAGCCCTTGACTGGATCAGGGCCTCCACCAGGAATCTGGCATTCTGTCCTGGCCAGTTCAGCTGCAATTGCCTGGAAGATACTGTAGTTGTTGGTGAGGTTTGATCTCAACATATTACTTATATAAAGCACTAGTTTTCAAATTTTCAAGATTTATTCAACTACCTAATATATATATTTTATATATATTATAATCTTTAGACATGTATATATACACAAACATCTTTAGAATTCTCTGTTATTTCTCCAACTCTACTGCATGGTTTAAAAAATTTTTTGACATTAAGTTCAACCTTAGAGAAAAGTTGACAAGAAAAACACAAATAATTTTTATCTAAATCATTTGAGAGTAAGTAGGTTACATGATGTCCCTTACCTCCAAATACTCTAGCGTGTAATTGCTACAAACATGGGCATTTCCTTAAACACCCATAACATGACTCATTAAGTCAGGAAATTTTAACAGATATATTTCTACCATGTAACTTACAGGCATCATTCAAATTTCTTCAAGTGTCATAAGTATGTTCTTACAACAAAAGGATTCAAAGCAGGATCATGTGTTGAATTTAGTTGTCACGTCTCTTTGATCTCCTTCAATATAGAGCGGTTCCTTGATCTTTCCTTGAATTTTATGACCTTGACATTTTTAAGATCTTGGGTTTTCCTCCTTTTCATTCATTTATTCATATATGTAGGTATGAAATATAGATGAATGGATTTCTATTTCATTCAGTGTGTTGTTACTCTTACCATTGTTACTATCATTTTTGAAGCTCTCAGATTTGATCAATGAGAATAGCTTCAATTTGGCTTCTGTGTCTTTTTGACTTGTCTCTATCATTCTTTGAGCATTTCCTTACTTTTTGGCACATTAAGGTCCAGGATCATCTTGTATAGCCCTGAAAACCAGTCTTTCTCCAAGAATCCTTGCTTCTTCTTAGTTAGGAATTATATTTAAAATCCAAGTTAGGTACTTGATGTGCTTGCCTTTGAGGCATCAATGCCTGCAGGCCTTCTTGGTGGAAACATCTAGGTAGCTTGTACACACACACACACTTACACAGGCCATATTTATTTTGACAATATATCCATCTACACATTGAAAACCACGAGTTCACATTGACCTCTCTGATTCCAACCCAACACCACTGGGTTCAGTTTTTTTCTCTTTCCATTTATCATTCTTTTCTCTGACAGTGAGAAATCTGGCTGCCATTGTCCTTATTATTTTTCCTGATTGTATTAAGCCCCCTTTATGTAACCAATCTCTTGTCTCCATCTTGACTACTCTGCAGATGCCTTTGTTACAACCTGACTGGGATCACCATACTCCTCCTAACAAACTCTCTCCTTGTCCTACTCAGGGACTCAATACCCATCCAAGCCACCACTACCACCACCCTCCCAATATGGATGCCTTCCTCACCTGTTTCACATCCAACCACAGGCTACACCTTGCACTTCCATGCTTGCTCTACTTCACCTAAAGGCTTTTGTTCTGTATTATTTGAGAAGAAAGGAAGGAATAAAGGGAACTTCAAAATTTTTAAGTTCAGATGTAATTGCCTTACTTGATACTAAAAAGTGGGTTTTAATAAATAAATCACAATTTCTCTTTGACTTATATTACTCATTGAAGATTTGGTCTAAATTTGGGCATGTGGGTAATAAGAGATTTAAAGCCATAAAATATTCTGTCAAAAGAACAGTGTATAAATAAATCACATGAAGTACATTCTGTACTTTTGTATTGAAATGTTAACCAACCTATCAGAAATGAAATTCCCCAAAGAAAAATCCATAGAAATGAGAACCGAGAACTGCCCTTCAAATTTAGTTTCTCTTCCACTTTTCTATTCTGGACAAGGGCTGCTTTTTCAGACATTAGTTGACTTGCCTGAAGGGGGTTGCCTCCTGGGAGGTCATATTATTTATTGATTGATCACACACCAGTGACTGCTAATGTATTTCATTAATAACATTTACAAGCTCACTTGTCTTTTTGCTCTCTGAGGTGTCTGGTGGTTTTCTGTGAAAGCATATCCCACTTAGCAAAAAACCTGAAAGATTTTCTTAACTAGTATTACCAAACTGAATCTAAGTTTTAGTGTAATTAAATAAAAGCTTGCTACTTAAAGTAATACTGAATTTACTATAGCAAAGGGTATTTTTTTGAAACAGAAATAAGCATTTCTTTTAGGAACTCAGATAATTTTCATTAATTATATATAATTTTTTCATTATATATAATTTCATTATAATAATTTGCATTATTTAGCAACTATTTAATGAAGTACTAATTTACTATTTATTGTGTACCTATTTTGTGTATAACACTGAGCTGGTGGATACATGAGATTATAATTTCATAATAAGGGTAATAGCTCAGATATTTAAAAAATTATAAAATGTCAGTAATTTTACTAAGTAGTTTTGTATCACACCATTTACTCTTCATAGCAATCAATTGTATGAGGTAGATACTTTTAAAAATACTTGCAGATGAGCAGACTGATGTCCTTGGAGTTTTTTATGACTTTCTCAAGGTCACAGAATTGTGTAGAAAATCCTACCTCTCATTCAGTTATTCAAGAGTATTTATTGAGCCCTTCTGATATGCCAGTACCAGGCTTGGTTCTATGGACAAAGTGATAGACCAGATGGAAAGCCCTGTCGCCATGAAGCGTATAGCTTGGCAGGGAAGGTGGTCAAATTAAACATATGGCTACAATCAAGTGTGACAACTGGCTGGCTACACAAAGTATAGGGTGTTAGGAAGGCACTCAGCTGGCAAAAAGAAGTTAGCTGTGTCCTTGGAAATTCTCTCTCCAGATGCCAAAGAAGTTAGAGCAATTTAGACAAAACTTTCTCAACTGATAGCCTGGGTCTTGCTACAGATTCCTATTTTTGAATGTTAAAAACTGAATATTGTCTCAGTCATTTTCTTGTATTCCTTCTAGAATAAACCTTAATCTCACCCTAGACAGAGAGATGCCTCAATCAGACTGAGGTGAAGATCATATTTTTAGATAGGCAAAAGTGGAACGCATGCTAATAAATTTTGGAGTACTCCTGAAAGTACTTGGAAGTAATCAAATTTTCAAGTACTCTGAAGGGCTCAATTACATGTGCCAGAGTCCTAACTGAGAAAGACTGTGGTGCATTTAAGGAACCGAGAGAGGCTGACCAGGCTCTTAGACAACAGGGGCGAAGGTACCTTACCAGCACCAGGGGTATAAAAAAGGTACCACTCACTCAGTGCTTACTCTGTGCCAGCACAGAGGACCATAAGGAAAGTCCTTCCCAAGTGCTAGAGGAAGCCGCTGAAGAGAATAGTGAGCAAGAGAGTGGCTGGAACACGTGTGCTTTCTGAAAGGGTCCCTCTGGCTGCAGTGTGGAAAATGGACTGGGAGGAAGAGAATGAGACTAGATGTGGGGAGGTTGGTAAAGTGTAACTACAGAAGCCCAGGTCAGAGATGATGGCTGAGACTCAGGAGGAGCAACTAAGGTGGAATCTGAGGCTGTACTGTATACTACAGAGCCAGAGTTTTCTGACTCAGTGTAGATGCAGGAGGGAGGTGAACACAAGGGAAGTCTCAAGGATGAGCCTAAGATTTCTGGCTTGAGCAACAAAACAGACACGACGATTTTCTAAGGCAGGAAACTCTTGATAGGGAGCAGATTTCTGGGGATAGATGAGGTGGTGGAGCTCGGTTTTGGACATTTTCAGGACTGGTGGCCATCCCAGTACAGGTCTTCAGTATCCAATCATGAGCTTACCATCTATTCTATGAGGTGAGAAATTCAAATAACGTGCATTCTAAAACCTTAACATTCATCTGTAGTCTTCTCTAAAAATTTGATTTAATCATAAAATGAAGACATTGATTTTCAGTTTGATTCTGCAGTCTGTGGTTTACTACATCTTTCTGCCCTTGAGAAGTTTGATTATGCATGCACCTCTGTCCTCAGGTTTTAATTCATATGAAAACCTACAAATCATTTTAGGTGAACTGAATCCATGTCCTCTTACCATGGAAAACAGAAATATACACATTATCTTACATACAAACACTAGCACTTTAGTATCAGACTTAGGAACACATTTAATAGGCAGGGGCCCTCTTCTAAATGCTACTGAAAGTTAAGTCTTTAAGTCAATTAATTTAAAACCAAAGCTCTCATTTTTGTCAGCTTTCCAACTTATGACTACCTTATAAGATATCACATAAAAGGTCACCTTATTTATTATCTAGGCATATGTTTTTAATCTACATTACTTTGGAGGATATCCCAGGAAGCTGTACTTCTCAAACCTACTGGTTTACTGAGGTTTCTTTTCATGGCTGAGAAGCTGTTCATTTACACTTCTTTAACACTTTTGTCTAGGCTATATATGCTGTAACCACTTTTTAGAGAAGAGAATTAGTTAATTCATGAGATATCCGATTAAATATTAAATTATCCATTTGGGTCTGTTAGAGTGGAGCCAGAACTATTTTCTGAGGAGAGTCAGGGCCCATGGAATGGTAAAGAGCATTTTGGTGTGTGTGTGTGTGTCTGCCTGCATGTATGTTTAATTTCAGGCACAATTTATTATTAGTATCCTAACCTAGCCAAATTGTTCAAATACACAGCTCTGAACTCAACTGGCAACATAGCCTACCTGTGTCCCTGTTATTAATCAGGAATAAACTGTCAAACTCACAGCTGCTTGGTAGTTTTCAAAATCTCATCTAAGGAAAAAGAAAAGGCACATGCATGTTTGTTTGAAATATATGCTAGTCTGATAGTTATCCATTCCTCTCTATAGATAGTTTATCTATCTTTCTAAGTATCTTTTTTATGATCAAAGAGATAATTATAATTCTATATGACACACATACAAATGGAGAAATATATAATGTACAGAAGCACAAGGAAGGGCACCTTTCCCAGTCAGAGTGCAGGGCAAGGAAAGAGGAAGAATGATGGAAGGACATGGAGATGTCTTAGAACAATTATGCCCGCCCTTACAGGATTCAGGTGTTATTAGTAGAGATCGGATGAGAGGAGGTGTGGGAGAACACTGTCAAAACTGATAAATCACTACCCAGATGAAGAATACAGGTATCAGCTAGAGTGCTCTTGGCTATGCCACAGAAACTCCAAATTGGCTTATTAGTAAATATAAAAATTCATTATCTCACATGACAAAAGGTGCAGAACTAGGGCAGGCTCCAAAGTTGGCTGATTTAGTAGCTTGATCATGTCATCAAAGACCCTTGTTCTTCCTGTCCTCAGCTCTGCCTTTCTCAGGGTTGGCTTTCCACTTGAAACGGAACACCTCAGGGCAGAACAAGGTGGCTGTAGCAGTTTAGGCATCACAGTAAGACACAGAGGGTCCCGAGGAAGAAAAAGACCATCTCTCCCTTGTCCCTCCTTCTTAGGAGGGAAAACATTTTCCCAGAGACTTTTGAAGATTTCCCCTCCCACTTCAAAATCCTTGATTTGAGCACATGCCCATTTGTAAAACAATTACTAGTAAAAGCTATAACATTTTAGGCTTAGGTTAATCATTTGGGGTGCCCTCTATTTTAGAGAATCAGCCACCACACACTGCTATAGTGGTGTCATGGGCACGAACTAGCTGACTTGAAAGAAAATACTCTTTTGGGAATCACACATTTGCCAATTTTTTAATAGTTAAGGGATTTTATTCTAATAGCTGTAATTACTGTGCTTATTTGGCAAAATGAGAACTGAAAGCAAGCATATGAAAACAGTTGATTACTAATTATGTATTGAAAGCCAAAGTTTTAAAAATTTCTGCACTTTCTAACCTCAAGGAGATACAGCTTTTTCTCTACTTTCAATGTCTGGAAAGAGAGGCAGATGGAAAGTGATCAAATCATATCATACTACTCATTTTTGCAGTCCAAAATCATGCATTTCACAAAAAACTTACCAAAATCTACCAGTTTAACTCCACCTTCAGTAGTCAACAGGATGTTATTTCCTTTTACATCACGATGGATAGTTTTGTTGTTATGCAAATGTTGAAGTCCCTAGAATGTAGAAGATATTTCTTTTTATTTTATTTTATTTTTCTATTTTTTTTATCCTCACCTGAGGACATGCTTATTGATTTTACAGAGAGGCAAAGGGAGCGGGGAGAGAGAGAGAGAGAGAGAAATGGATATGAGAAACATTGATCAGTTGCTTCTTGCATGCCCGAACAGACCAAACCTGCAACCTAGGCATGTGCCCTGAGTGGAATCGATCCCATGACTTTTTGACTTAAGGGATGGTGCCCCAGTTAACTGAGCCATACCAGCCAGGGTAAAAATATTTCTTTTTAAAGAAAGCATCAAACAAAAAAACATTTTTTCAGATGAATGCATTTGTGCAAAACCAATAGAAACACAGTGAAAAATTAACATTCAAGTATTCTTGAATGTTTAATAATGAATGAGTCACATCAAATTATATCATTGCCATTTTGGATTATATAAAAATTCCTAAAAGTAGGGGCATGCCCTCAGTTTTTATCAAATATTTTATTAAAATGTGTTGTTCTCAAAAGAAAACATTCTATATACTTATATTAAATACTAGCAACTAAAAGCCTCACTCTTAGTAAAAAATACACATCATCTACCTTCATCATAATCAGTCTCAGAAATACACGTAGGAGATCAGAACTCAAGGTTCTGCTGACAAAAGGAGGGTAGATTTCTCATAGAAAGAAGATTTAGTGTGCTAAATGTTTTAGATTTGCATACACTCTTGTACCAATATATACTAATGTAGTAATATTTTTTTAAAAATAGGATCACATTTTTCATTTGACTAGAACTGCCTCATAATTAATTCACAAACAATTTAAATTGCCTTACCATTAGTGCTTCACGTAAAATATAGGCAATTATAGGCTCGTTCATTCTTTTACCCTTTTTCAGAAATCCTTTCACAAGATCAGTCACTGATCCTCCATTGCACAGCTATAAAAGAATATTTCAAGATTGATATTAAAATGAATATGATATTTTAAGTACTTGCTATAAAAGGTTTCCCCAAAACATTTAAAAAATGGTTCCATTTTTTTCTTTCAAGTGATTATTTGCATCATCCCTTTGGTTTCATAGATGAATGAACACATCCTTTGTGCCAGGAATATTTCTAATCCATTTATATTATTATATCTATGACTCACAATTCTCTGAAATAGGTATTATTATCATCTCCATATTAAAGAGGGGAAAACTGAGGCACTTAGTAGGAAAGTACCTTGCAGAAGGCCACCCAGCGGTGACAGAGCTAGGACATGAACTCAGACAGTCTGACTGCAGAGTCGACACCACACTGCTTAGTGATCCCACAAATGTGCTTCATGGGCTGGCTGGCTGATCCAACCATCATGTAAGATGCTGTTTCTACAAGGGAAAACTTTAAAATCTAAACATGAACTTACAAATGAACAACTAGATGGAACCCCATTTATAACCAGTGGCCTTCTACATTCGAAGAAATGAAAAACCTGTGTTTTCTTCTATATCAAGAAGGGGGAATGTTCTCTAACTGGACAGACAGTACAGTGATCTGCCTTGGCAGTGGAGAACAGTGTCAGCACGATCCGTTCACAAAATGACTCAAAACTGATGAAAAAGAAGTTAGAGCCCTTTAAATTGCAACGTATTTATTTAAAAGGATGAAGTTTCAAGACCAGTTTAAAAATTTCCAAAAATCACTGCAGAGACACTAAATGTCTTTTCCTTTTTCTTCAAAATGTGCCTCTCCATGGCTGCCTCTTCTGGGGTTGACTATTATGTTAATGCAGAATAAGCAGCTAGAATGGTACGGGTGCGGGGGTTGGGGGCGAGAATAAAGGAACCCAAAGAATGCTCAGTAAATAAAATTTTTAAATGAAATATAAGTACCAATGCAACTATACAATTTGCACTAAGCAGTTAAAATTTTATTTTCTGATATCGATTTTTATTTAAAACAGTTACTTTCCCCATCTGTTAAAGTTTAGAATACATAATTTTTAATAACATACAGTAAGGTATATTGAAGTATAAGTTACATATAATTAAATTCCCCCAATTTAGTGTACAATTTTGAATTTTGACAAATGTAT
The DNA here is from genome assembly GCA_004024845.1 of Tonatia bakeri. Lineage (NCBI taxonomy): Eukaryota > Metazoa > Chordata > Mammalia > Chiroptera > Phyllostomidae > Tonatia > Tonatia bakeri. The sequence goes on along the minus strand of PVIA01009145.1, from coordinate 47,088 downwards.
TGGGTTGGCCAAAAGCCCATTTAGTTTTTTTTGTAAAATAAAAGATACATTTTTCATTTTCACCAATAACTTTATTGACTTGGATATTTTGAGTATGTTCGCTATCTTCTGCTATTGGTTTCTAGTGGGTAGAGGCCAAGGATGCTGCTAAACATCTTTCAATGCCTAAGACAGCCCGACAGCAAAGAATTATTTGGCCAAAATGTCAATAGTACCAAGAAACTCCAAAAAATACTTTTGACATCTTTGATCCATCACAGCCCCTTCTCCATACACTGCACAAATCATTTTTTCATTTCAGTTGTGTTTTTACCTTTCTTGAAATAATAAAGCATAATGTGCCAAAAATGTGTATTTTCTTCCATCTTCAATATTAAAATGGCTGCACAAAAATTCACCAATTTTGATGTCTTTTTAAAAAATGCATGCTGATATGATAGCTGTCACAATACAATGTAACAAAATTGTTTGAATGAAATTAAAGACAGCTAAGCACTGCTGGAACCATCTTATGGAAAAAAACAAATGAAATTTTTGGCTAACCCGATATTAGTCACATAACCTCTACCAACCACAATCAAAATACAGAACAAATGCATCACTTAAAAATCTTCCTTTGTGTCTCTTTGTAGTCACATCCCCCCCTACCTCCTGACAACCACTAACCCACCTTATGTCCCTATCGTTTTTGACGTAGAAATTGAATCATAAGTGTGCAGCCCATTAAATCTGCCCTCTTTGACTTAGCATAACGAATCTGAGATTCATCTATGTTGTTGCACATTCCTTTTTTTTCACATTTTTTACCATTGTTCAAGTACAGTTGTCTCCATTTCCCCCACACACACCCTTTTAAATGCTGCTTTAGTAATATTGTTTGTTCCTGTTGTGATGTTGAGTATTCCATTAAATAGATAAATTACTGTTTGCTTATTCATTTACTAATTGAAAGATATTTGAATTGTTTCTAGCTTTAGGCAATTATAACTACTAAACATTCACATATAGGTTTTTATGAGAACATAATTTTCATTTCTCTTGGCTAAATATCTACGAGAAGGAATGACTGGGTCTAATGGGTCATATGTTTGATCTTCTAAGCAATTGCCAAACTATTTCCCAAAGTAGCTATACCATTCTGTATTCCCACAAGCAGTGTATGAAATGTTTTCTTCTATATTTTCTTGAGAAGTTTTATAGTTTTAGGTTTTATAGATTGGTAGGTCTATGATCCATTTTGAGTAAATTTTTGTACATGGTGTGAGATTTGGATTGTATGTAAATGTCCAGTTATTACAGTACACTTTGCTACTAGTCAAAAGTTTCTAAGAACCAGATAATACAACTCTGCTTTGAGTTTAAAATCTAGTTGCCAACACCAAGAAGAGGGGAATCTTAAATATATATCATTTTACTTATACAAGAGTGAAAGAAGGCCATCTGAAAAGGCTACATACTGTATGATTCCAACTATTTGACATTCTGGAATGTTCTTTAAAAGAATAAATTGAAGTGTAATTTTCTTAAACCAGAGCTGCACTAATTAAATAACAGAGCAGCACTGAAAATGAACTCTACTTAAGCTCTAGTCAAACATTAAAAAAAGAAACCCTAAATCAAAAGGGATGATATTCTATAAATACATCATTATAATTAACCACCAAAGTCAGCCTTTATAATTTTTCTAAATGTATTCTGTCTTTACCATGTTAAAAGAGGATATGAGATTTTTTTAATTGAAATTTCTGAAAAGGGACTAATATCTGCAGTTGGCATCTCTGTCTTTTGCTATGTTTCAATCATTTTTGTTTATTCTAAGAATGCTCAAAAGCCATTTACTTAGTCTACAGTATTCTATGAAAGGTCACAAAAACAAAAACCCTTATTTACTAATATTCATTCTAGTTTTTATTTTGTTTATTTTACAAAAGTGCTCTCAATACTCATGTTAAGTGTTTTTGCAGAAACTAATCTTTAGCAAATGCCCACTGGTGAAAATTTTGTATCATCTGGTAAGTGTGTGTATGACGTTACAAGATTGCTGTGCTGTTTCTAAGTAACGGCATCATTTCACACTGCCTAAGCAATGCGCAAAACTATTTGCTTCGCAACTTCACAAATATTGGTACTAATAGTCTTTTTATTTTAGCCATTTTAGTTGATGTGTACTAGTAATCTCACTGTGGTTTTAATTTGAACTTCTCTGAAGACCAAAGACATTGAACATAAATTTTTTTGTGAGAGTCCATATTTTTTGCTCACTTTTTAAGAAATTGGGTAAATGGGGGGGAGGCAGAAAACTGTGCTTGAACAACAATAAAATAAATTAAAAAATGAAATTAAGCAAAAAGATGGATAAATGCACTTTATTAAGTGAAATTTCTATTTCTAGTTTTCTGATAGTATCACAAATGGGTGCTGAATTTTGGTGTATTTTTCATGATTTTCTTCTCTTTCTCTTCATACAGTGAATTATATGATGCAGTGAATTTCAATATTTAACAGACTTACTTTAATGTTTTAATAAGCCAGCATTATTGGGATTAATCCCACTCAGTTTTGATGCATTAATATTTTCTATATATTACTGGGTGTGATTTGTTGAGGATTTTTGCATCTATGGTCATACAGAATGTTAGAATATAGTATTCTTTTCTTGCAATACCTTCATATTCTTTTGTCAGTATGATGCTGGTCTCACGAATGAGTCAACAAGACTCACTATTTCTTTTTTAAAGATTTAATAGGACATTTTTCCCAGAATGGTGATGTGAAGAATTCTGTAGACCCATTCTCCAGTGAAACAACCATAACTGGCAAAATTTATAAAAATAAACAGCTATTTAAAATCTCTTTAAATATTATAAGGGCATATAGCAAGTGGAGAAGCATTCAAGAATATAACTAAATCTTATTAAGAGCAGCAAGAGTCTGGGACACTAGAGCTACTCTCCCCACCTTTGACCAGCATAGTGACAAAAACTCTACTCTGGAGAAGTGATTCCAAGAGGGGGAGTTTCCTCTTCTCCCAGCTCCTGTCCAAGGCCTGTAGAACCTTCCTGAGACAGACAGACTACCAGCATTTCTCACCTTCTCCCCAAATCTATGTCACAGAACTAAAATTCAGGTGTGTGTGAGAGTCTCCTTCTACCTAGCCCCCATCCATAAAATTGAGCTGTAACTCAAGAGTGGCCAGCCAAGAATAATAATAGTCACCACTGACTTCACACCATGCTGAAGACACAAATTAAGAAGACCGGAATCTATCTCTCTGGTCTATAACCCTGATTATAAAACAGGGTGTCACTCCAACAGATGGAGGCCACTGTTCCTGCTGCCAACTCAAGAACAGTGGCTTAGATGTTTTGCCCAGGGAGAGAGGCAGGCCGTAAAAACAGAGAACTCCAAAACTCTCCTCAAAGGATTTGACTTTATTTGGGAGAGCATATGAGGTAGTTCAAGCATAGGCTACTCTTAAAAATAGTGGAGACCTAGGTAATTACAAGTAGGTTGGTAGCTGCATGAGAGCAAGGAGCTAACCATAGACAAGTTAGCTTGGAAGAGAGATTCAGAAAAGAAACAGCTAAGAATGTGTTGCCTGGGGTCAGTATCAGCTTCGAAGACCTCAAAGACCAGCCTTAAAAAAAAAAAAAAAATCAGAGATACCTGAATTTAACTGGATCAGACTGTGAATCAATTTATAACCCAGATCCTGACTAGTGTGGCTTGTTTGGCTGTCATCTTGCCAAAAAAAAGTTTGCCAGTTTGATTCTTGGTAAGATCACATGCCTGGGCTGTGGGTTCAGTCCCAGTCAGGGAGCATAGGAGAGGCAACTGATCAATATTTCTCTCTCATGTTGATGTTTCTCTCCCTCTCTTTTCCCCTCCCTTCCCTCTCTCTAAAAGTAAAGAAAATCTTTTCTTTTAAAGATTTTATTTATTTATTTTTAGAGAGGGAAGGGAGGGAGAGAGAGAGAGAAACATCAATGTGCGGTTCCTGGGGGACATGGCCTGCAACCTAGGCATGTGCCCTGACTGGGAATAGAACCTGAGATGCCTGGTTCGCAGCCCGTGCTCAATCCACTGAGCTACACCAGCCAGGGCCTAAAAATAAAGAAAATCTTTTTAAAAAAATTATATTCCAAGACATACACTGTGGAAAACAATGAAGTTCTTGACAATTAACTGGAGCCCATAGCTGGCTGTTATATCAACGGAGGCACATAGCCTAATAGAAAGATCAGAGAAAGATACAAAGAAAGCCCCATTAAAACCATTGTCATCCTAAGGTGACTGTGAACATGTCCAAGGTGGTGACCTCTGAGGAGCAACATCAGGGGTTTCATATTGTGGAGGACAGATTTCACTAAAACAGTCCAGCCAAGTCACTAAAAAAATAAACAGCAACAATAACATAAAGCTCCTCCTCCCCATGGAATTAATATCCAGAGTTCCTACAGTATATAAAATATATGCCATAAAATGTCCAGTTTTCCATGAACAAAATGATGAGATGTACAGAGAAACATGAAAATGTCACGCACTCAAATGAAAAAAAGCAGGCAACAGAAACTGCCTGTGGGAGGGCCCAGATATTGAACTTCACCAAGACTTCAAAGCAGGCAATAGAAATATGTTCAAAGAACTGAAGAAAAACATGCTCTAAGAAGTGAAGAAAGGTATGATGGGAATGTCTCATCAAATGGAGAATACCAATTAAAGGATAGAATCATAAAAAAACAAAACTAAGACCCTGGATGGGTAGCTCAGGTGGTTAGAGTGTCATCCCAGTATGCCCTGCTTTCAGGTCCTGGTCAGGGCACGTACAAGGAGGAAGCAATGGGTGTGTGAATAGGTGGAACAACAAACTGATGTTTCTGCTTCTCTCTTTCATGCCCTCTCTTTCTCTGAAATCAATCAACAATAATTTTAAGAAAAAAATTCTGGAGTTTAAAAAGTAGAATAATGTAAATGAGAAATTCACTAGAGGAACTCAACAGTAGGTTTGAAGTGGCAGAAGAAGAAATGCACAAATTTTAAGAGACAGCAATAAGGATTATGAAATATGAAGAGAGGAAAGAGTATCTTCATTATATGAAGTCTCAGAGAAACGTATGCATACCAACATACATGTAATGGGAGTACTGGAATAGAGGAGAAAGAATACGGAGCAAAAAAAAATCTTGAAAGAAATAGCTGAAACTTCCCAAATTTAATGAAAAATATTAATCTAAACAACCAATTAACTCAAGTAGCAAAACAAAGAGATTCGCAACCAGTCACATAAAATAAAACTATTGAAAGCCTAAGATAAAAAGGAAATACTGAAAGTAGCAGGGGAAAAATGAATTGTCACGTACTAGGGACCCTTCATAAGATTAACTGCTGACTTACAGAGGTAGTGGAGGCCAAGAGGAAGAAGAACGACATATTCGAGTTGCTAAAGAAAAAACCGTCCACAAAAATCTCATATTCCAGCTGAACTATATTTCAAAAATGAAGAAGAAATACATTTTTAGAGAAACAGAACTCAGAGAATTCACTGCTACCAGATCCACCTTATAAGAAATACTAAAGGATGTTATTCAGGCTGAAAGCAAGTGATCATAGACAGTGCTTTCAATGCAAATGAGAAAATAAAGAGCACCAGTAAAAGTAATGATCTGATTGAAAAAAAATGCATATTTTTTATTAACTGACTTAAACAGCCACTGTATAAAACAAAATGTACATAATTGCATTGTTGGGCCAATAGTATATAGAAATGCAAAATGTTCAACAATAAAAGCATGAAAAAAGTGAACTGGATCAAAGCTGTAGTTAAGTAATGACACCAGATGGTAACTCAAATTTACAGAAACAGATTAAAAAACTAGAAATTTTGAATAAGAAGTAAACATAACAAAGTTGATCATTTATATTTGCTTTCCTCTCAGCTTCTTCAAAATACAAAACATTATATATAGTAATTATAAATACATTTTGTGCCATTTATTCATATAATATATATAACAAAAAAGCACAAAAAGAAGAAAGGTAAAACAGAATTATACAGGAATAATATTTCTATCTGTCTCTGGAATTAAGTTATAAATACTTGAAAGAATTTGCCAGTGAAGCCACTGAGCCTGGTGTTTTCTTTGTGGAAAGATTTTTAATTAAAAATTAAGTTTTTTATTAATATAAAGGTATTTTTATTTTCTATTTCTTCTCTTGTCAGTTTTATAGTTTGTCTTTTAAGAACACAAGACAATAAATTGCCAAATATATTAATATAAGGTTGCTCAGCATATTTTATTACTAACATATGAATATCTGTAGATTCAACTGTGGTTTCCTCTATTTGATCCATAATATTATTAATTTGTATGTTCTAGACCTGTCTAGAGATTTATCAAGCTTATTATTAAATTTTTCAAAGATCCAATTCTGTCTTCATTCTATTGTTTTTATTTATTTTCTATTTAATTGATTTTTACTTTTATATTTTTTTCAACTTACATTGGATTGAATTTGCTTTGATTTTATTGGCATCTTAAGGCAAAAAAATTAGGGCTGTGGTTTGACATTTTTATATCTTACAATGTGATCACCTCTCTAATTCCAGTATTCACCTATCACCATACAAACTTATTACAATATTATTGACTATATTGTCCTTCACCTTTTTCACCCATCCCTCTACCCCTTCCACTTTGGCAACCATCCCTTTGGTCTCTGTTTCTAAGTCTGGTTTTTGGTTTGTTTGTTTGTTTTCTTTGTTCATTTTTTTGTTCCTTTTAGATTTCACATATAAGTAAAACACCACATGGTATTTGTCTGTCTCTGTTTGACTTACTTCACTTAACATAATACCCTCTAGATCCATACATGTTGTCACAGTTGGCAAGATTTCATTCCTTTTACTTGCTGTGTAATATTCCACTGCACACATATACCACATCTTCTTTATTCATTCATCTATCAATAGACACCCAGGTTGTTTCTATTTCTTAACTAGAGTAAATAATGTTGCAATGAACATAGGGGTGCATACACTTTTTTAAGTTAGTGGTTTTTTTCCCTTTGAATAAATACCTAGAAGTGGAATTCCTGGGTTATATGGTAGATCTATTATTAGGATTTTTTTTTGAGAAATCTCCACACTGTTTTCCATAGTGACTGCACCAATTTGCAGTCCCATCAATAGAGCACAATGGCTCCCTCTTCTCCACATCCTCACCCAGTACATGTTATTTAGTTTTAAATTGGCTTTTCCTACCATTAGCCTGTGAGCTCCATGATGACAGAGTTTGCCTAGTCCTCTATTGAATGCCCCCGAATCTACAAAATGCTTAAGCCAAAGTAACAGATGATATTTATGGAATAAACAAACAAATGACTGGGTGGATAAACTTAAGTTCTGGACACTTATGCATGCATGCGCACACATACAAAATGGCAAGGATGTCTTTTCACAAGATACATAAGGGACATCTTCAAAATGTGCTATGTTTGACTTAATTTGAATAAAATATATTAATGTACCAAATTCTGCATTTCGATCAGATATGGATAAGATAAATGAGAACTGTCATCATCATCTAACAGATGTTTCCCAATGTGGAGTTTCATAATAGGTAAAATTTTCAGATTATTTTTCTAGTGTGTAAACTAGAAGCAGTATTTTTAGAGCATTATTGATATACAATATAATTGGCTTATTTGAGTATGCAGTTCGATGTATTTTGGTAATTGTATACAATTATGTAACCAGTAAATCAAGATACAAAACTGTTTCATTAAACCAAACTGTTTCAAAATTCTTGGGAAAACACCGATAAACCTTGGTAATGTGAGGAATAAGAAGTCCATGATAAAATCCAGAATAAATAAATCTAATCTACGATTAAGACAGAAAAGAACTTAGAAATATTTAATATGCATGATTTACCAAATGGCATAACATTTCAGGGAACCTCGTATTTCCCCCTGAAGTGATACTGTGAACTTTCACTGCTGCTCAGAGAGCAGAGGCTTTTGCAAGCACTGAATTCCTCTGAGAGAAGAAAGACAAGGAATACTTATATATTTAATTTATGCTTCCAGGGTTACATTTCAACTGTTTTTCCATACTGTCCTTTAAACAAAACATAAAATAAAATGACTCTCGGTAATTGGCTGTCTCTTCTGTTGTAAGTACACCAAATACCAGCATTTTATATGAGAGCTGGAGACTGTGGTTCCAGCCCAAGAACATGAAAGGAAATCATCCTGCCATTTGTGCTTCTCCACCGCGACTGTATAGGGAGGGCCAAAGCGAGAAGGAGCAATGCTGTGCTATCAGAGCCACTCGGGAGCCAGCTTCCCACTTCAGCCCTGCACCCCCTGACTCCTCCCACACATGCAAGCCTGAGTGACTGCATGATCCTCTCTGTGTACACGTTAGCTCCAGGGCAGTGATCTCAAACGGTTAATAGCTGAACAAATAGAAACCATTCATTCATTTCCTTTCTATCATCCTATGTTTCCTTTCCTCATGAAAGATTACTACGTGTAAGAATAACTAATAATGCATGACATATGAAAGTAGTACTTGTCTGAAAAATACTTCGATTACCTGAGATATATACTGGAGAGGTTTCCAAATACCACTTGTAATTTCTAGTTTTTGATCCCTTGAAAGGGATAAAATTTCAAAGTGAAAAACTGCCATAATTGGAAAGCAATGTCACTATTAAGAATGAACAAATCAGGATCAATTCAGACAAATTACAGAATGCAGTCTGTAGCACCACTGTGAAAGGAGCAATTATACCTCAGATTGGTTTATGAGGGAAAGAGTCTTTTAACAGAAAGATGTCCTAACTCTGTACTTTGGCTCCATTATGGCTGGGGGCACACTAAGCAGATAGCCCCTGAGAAAGAAGACTGGGTTGCTTACAGATTTAAAGTGTAGATGCTCATCCAACCAAGAAGGGGAAAATTAGAGTTACATCTCAGTTTTTCCCTCTGCTCATCATGACATTTAACTCCATTTGACTGTTTTAGCCTCCTGATTCTGTGATAAGCATATGCAGAAACCTAACCAACTCCCATCTTCCTATGTCTCCCTTGCCACTGGCCCTCAAGTGTATACATTAGGAGTTTAAGGAAGCACAAACCCAAAAGAGGTACAGTAGTCCCCTCCTCTGGCAGTTTCATATTCCAGAGTTTCATTAGCCACGGTCAACCATGGTCTGAAAGTATTAAAGGGAAAATTCCAGAAATAAACAATTCCCAAGTTTTAAATTGCATGCCATTTCGAGTAGTGTGATGGATTCTACTGCTGTCCTGCCCCAGCGGGCCGAGACATGAATCATCCCTCCATCCAGCATATCCATGCTGCATATTCACAATACAATAAGATATTCTGAGACAGGGAGAGATGAGAGACCACATTCACATAACTCTTATTATAATATATTGTTATACTTGTTCTACTTTATTATTAATCATTTTTTGTTAATCTCTTACTGTGACTAATTTATAAATCAAACTTTATCATAGGTAAATATGTGTAGGAGAAAACAGTAATTTAAGGTTTAGTACTATGCATGATTTCAGGCATCCACTAGAGGTCTTAGAACGTGTTCCCTGTGGATAAGGGGGACTACTATATCTACATTTCACTAAGCACATCAGCCAAAAGATGTGGAAGCAATAGACAAAATTAATATAAGTATGGTACTTTATTAATATGAGACTGATTAAAAAAGTAGTTCTTCCTTTATACCTTCATCATTAGAAAAACCTAAAATGTTAACTGACAGTAAAGATCTCCATAGACTTTCTCTAAAAATACCAAATCAGATCCCACAGCAGAAAATGCTCTATTTCTTCTCTTAGGTCATTTCATTGCAACTGTGTAACTGGAATTGCAGAAGGCTGGCAGCTAGTGCTCTTTTACTAAGTCAGGGCGACATTTATAGTCTGAAAATAAAGACACGGAAAATTTAGGAGGAAAGAATTTCCAAAAACAGGCTTGTATATTATTTGTCTTCAAAACTTATAACAAGATGAAGAAAAAAATACAAAGAAAAGATTATATCAAAGTGAAAGAAATCATTTAAAAAATCATAATTGAATAATAGAGAAAACAGACTGCCCAGAAAGATCTGCATACACATAATTCTTCTTAGGATTTTAATTCTAGATTGAAATACTGATAAAAAGACTTTTCATGGTAAAAAGTCACTGGGCAGGATTTGGTTGAAGCTGGTATGGTGCCTGCCCACGTGCCAGACTGAATAATGAGGAGTGTCGCTGATGGCTCAGTCCCTCCAGGACACATCTTTATGCAGACGCACATGGGAAACCAAGCATTGTTAGCATGACTCTGTGAGTAACATTACGGCCTCTCTCTGGACACTCTTTTGGTACCCTCATGCAAAATAATTCATTTGGGCTTTCCTAAAATAATAGATATAATTAACAGTTATTTTGTAGAATGGAGTATTGATGTCACAAGCCAATTTTCTGAGAGTGCCTCTAAAGCAGCAGCTGCACCATTTATGTTTACAAATCAGGTAATTGTACATCTAGCCACTTATGTGTATATGTAGTCTGATTTGCATATGTGAATCAATTATCTTATACATAGTTGGCCAACTTCTTGCTTTCTTTACTCATTTTTCCCTACTTCACAAGTTCAGATAGATTCAGTTTCTGAAATTTCATTGTAATAAACTACTATTTATTCTTTATTTTCAAGCCATTTAGGGATATTTCCAATACCTCCACCTGATAATAAGATACAAGGACAAAGCTCAGAGAAGCTGCTAAGTCTCTACTGATTCATTACATCATGGAGCTGCTTGATTTGTACAGGATGTTCAAAATCACTTAAATCAATCTTTTTTGCCCTCTGAAAAAACATTTGACTATGATTAGGAGTCTCTAACTCTTACCTAATTCCACATGATAATAATGAATGACAGTATAATTGGAATAGGGATTTGATTGTCATAAAAGACAATGATTGATCTCATTTGACAGTGTTAAAAGTAAAGATTTATATCTTGTGTCCTTGCCCATGTAGGCTTACATTAGGCGGAATGCCTAAATCTCCTTTCTAATGCTAATCTGCCAATGATTCTGCATGGAAAAAAGTAAAGATGCAATTATTGAAAATGTTTTGAAGGATGTAAAGATATGAAATTTTATTCAGGACAACACTAAGGATTTGCACAGCATTACATCTCGAATACACAAACACAAACATGAAGTAAACCCTTAAAATCTCCATTAAGTCAAAAAGGTTTAAATTTATAATTTATATTTTATTACTTAGGTAATTAAGTTTATATGAGTAAAAGTTTTGTTTTGTTTTAATATGTGAGTTAAGTAAAAGATATAAAGCTATTTAGAACTTAATCAAGAAATAAAAATTAAATCTGAAATCATAAGTTGCCTATTTCTAAAGACCACACTAGTTATTTTTAAAATGTTAAACTTCTATAAAATAATATAATAACAGTTTCATATTTTAGAAAGATCCTTGAAAGCACTATTTTATAATTTTGAAAGGCTCTATGGTTCAATTAAAGGTGGCAGATTAAATATATAAATTTATTCCTTCTCCCTCATTACTCTTCATTAAAATGCTAGTAAAAGAATAAAAAAGTGTAAGTCACAAGAAAGAAGAGAACAGAAAAAGGGAGAGTGGTGAACAAGAGATTCAGTAAAATTTTTCAATATGGAAATCAGGTGACCTATGGTAACTGATTTAGCAATGAATGCCAAGGAAGCCACAAACTGAAGTGCTAGGTGAACAAACGAACCCAGACAGGATAAAGCATAGAGAAAGTGGAGGTAGGATGGTGACAGAAAGGCAGAAAAGAGAATTCCTTTGGAAGTCTTTAATCAAAAGACTTGACACCCTCTCAACCCATATACAAACTATCCACAACCAGAAGCCCGCTTGCACACTCCTTACACACATACTCAGCAAGAGTCTGGAGGTTTCATTCCCTGGAGAAAATGAATTAAAGGGACTCAAGATGTGATGATATCAGTAGAGTAGATAATGAGAGTAAGGCACAAACCATTACAGGATGTGCAAAACAGAGAACCAACGTTGGAAAGAGGAGGTCCAGGGATCTAGCAAATGGTGGATTCTACCCACGTGAGCAGCAGTGAGGTATCAGTTGTCAGATGCATGACAGGCTTCCAGAATGGAACAGGAGACAGAGTCCAGAAATGCAAATAACAATTAATAAAATTCAGAATATGGATTACTAAATGAAAGAGCAGAGATGCTCAGTGATACATTTCCAGGTATATCAATCAACACATCGAAAGCACAGACCTACTCATGAGAAGGTAGCACCACTAAATTGCAAATACATGATTATTGGCTTTATATTTTAGGCCTTTTGGGTTTACTTGCTTTTTATTAATCATGTGAATGTATTTATTTTTAAAAAGAGAAAGAAGATTAAGTGTATATGAAATTATATTAAGTGAAAAATAGGGTAATTTCCTTATTGATATTGTCAATCTTTTTAAGCATACAAAAAAGGTGAAGGAAACAATAAGAATGGTTCTTATAGCTTCAAGTATTTTTTTTATAATTACTATCCATTATTTCTAGAGTCACTTAAAAACCATAACAAAAATACAATGTTGAGTAAGGTAATAATATAATTTATAAATGATTATTGTGCTACTGCAGGAAAACCAACAGAACATTCTGAAAGAAATAGACAAATACTAATAAAATCATAATAAACACTATAGATCTATGATGTCACAGTGGTTAAATAAAGGTTTTACTAGTCATAATAACAACTTTTAAGAACTCTTAAATCACTTGAAAAATGCTGTTCCCTGAAAATTAGTGAAGCAGTGGCAGCTGTCCTAGCCAGGCACCTTCTGGCGCTCCCGCATTGGACAGCACTGTCCGAACTTACTCTCTGGACTCAAAAAGGCAGAATCTAGTTTCCCTCTGGCAACTTATTCAGTATTCAACCCCATTTCTAGTAAGGCTCCCCCTCCCCATAAATGTAAATACCTGGTTCTGTAATTTATGTTATTAGTATTCAGTGATAATAGAAAAAAATTACTGCAGCTCACCATTTTTGCCTAATGAAGCCTCACTTAAATTAATGTTCCCTTCCATCCTTGCACCTGCACAAAGCTTCCATTGCGTGTTAGTTGAATAAATATGGATGAATAAATAAATATTATAATGAAGTCCCTTTAAAGCTTCTTCTTCTGCAAGGAAAATAACCCTAGTTCCTTTAGTCTTTTATTATGGAAATGTTTCCTTATAATTTTTAATCATCTTTGTGACTTTTCTTTAATTTCAAATGTGTCTTGAGATGACAAGGCCAGAACTGGGCACAACATTCTACTGAGGATGCGACCAGTCAGGATCACACTACAACTGCCTTGTGGTATTGATGTGACATAAACGTTAAGTCATTCCACGACCACATTACAAATTTTTACCCATAAAATAATGTTGAAGCACTTACCTCCAGAACCAACCAAAGCTTATCTCCATTTATTTTATCCTTCTTGAAGTACATCCCATAGAATTTGACCACATTAGGGTGGTCAGAAAGGGCTTTCAAGATACTATACTCTGCTTCAATCTCTTCATCAATATCCTAGTTTCAAAAAGTCATAGGAAGAGAACTGTGAGAAAAATATGAATAATGTCAAAGAAACATATTATAGACTACTAAATAGGGGACTTAATTTTGTCAAAGCAAGGTCATAATAGTTTTTATTACACTCAGTACTATGTACTAAAATTGCTCATTACATTGTTTAAAGGAAGACATTGGGATTCTCTTACTAATCAAATACAGTTCCAATTATGTTAATTACATTGAATTAAAAAAAGATAAATAAAGGCTATTATATATGGAGAACTACTGCACATGATTTTCTTTTCTTTGTAGTGCTAACTGCATTTCAATGGCAAAGCCATTGATTCAAAATAAAAACTTTTAGCTGGGTTATTTTGTTTCTTTGAAATATAAGATATTTACATGCTATCAAAACTAGTCACACCAACAATAAATTCCTACCTTTCCAAAAAGTAAAATACAGCTAAATTATATAAGATGGCATATAGCCTTTAATTAGCCAAAGACCCATTCAGCAGAAGGAGAATTGGTTGCTGTCCTGTCAATGAAAGTGCAAGATACATACCCAGTTATGTTTCTAGAAAACTGCATATATATGAAACAACTCACAGAGGGATAAATAAGAAAAAGCTTTCTAATATTATTTTTATGGTAATGTTTAATGTCTACATTGTTTTAAGACAGATCATGGAATCACAGAGCTGGAAAGAATTTCAGAACAGAGTTCTAATTTGAAGGATGAAACTAAAGCTCAGAGGAGTTTGAGTCACAGAGCTGGTTGGTGCCAGATCCAGCACCATACTCCAAATGCACTACCTACTACTACCTTCTAATACTGCTTGGCTCAGCCTTTTCTTGGAAAGAAAATTACTAGTTCAGAGTCCATAATAAGAGCCCCCTTTTAACAAAAATCCACTCTGTGAAATGCTTGGATGCATTTAAATTAATTTTATTTAGATTATAATCTCTTGGTTATAAATCTTTTTTATTTGACTTGTGACATGATGGATGAAGAGTAAATAATTCTTAGAAAGCCAAATATGTACTATGACAAGAATAAAAGCAGCAAAAGAACAAACTTCATACTAAAGCTATGCCATCAGTGTGTTCTATCAGAGCAACACAGCACAGCATTATTAGGTCAGTAGTATACGAACCATGAGTATATTATGAAAACCATTTGCTATTCTCCATTAAGAAGGAGGAAATGGGATGAGAGACACTGATTATGGAATCAGACATTGGGAACTGTTTGGAACACTTTCTCTGGCCACCGCAAACCCCAACCCCTAATTGCAAAGACTGGAGGAAAAGGGTGGTACTCTGGTACAGCTTAACTTTGGTCCCTCTTCCCTCAGTTTAAATGTAAGAACTTTCCAATAGGGTTAAAACTGAGCATAGTGTTGCTCACGGTTTTTACTTATTATTACCTAGTTACTTTAAAAAATCCACTCTCTTTATTACTCAGAGTAATATGAAATGCAGTATTTAGTATGGGTTTAGTAGAAATAAACTACGAGACAGAGAGACAGAGAGACAGAGAGAGACAAAGAGATATCCTAAAACGGACAGAGGACCAGAGACCTTTTGCAGTATTCTCCAATTTGTTAGTGGGAGAACTGTAATGAGGACTAGGACTCTGATGTCCCCCCACCACAAACCACATCATTTTCACCAAGCCATGCCCGCATAACGTGAGCAAGAGTGGTGTAACTGGAGAAGTGGTTCTCAATAGAAGTTTGGGGATTATGTGATCACTAAACCCACTCATGCTCCCAAACAGCCAGATCTCATTCCCAGAAAACAATCTCGTCACGGCCTTCAAGACAAAGAAAAAGCTTAGTGGATTCCCTGATCACAACTGGAATTAAAAAAGAAAAAAGCAAAGGGGGATCTCACTGGGGCATTGCTTAAACAGACAGATCAAGGAAATTCAGTTCTTCCCAAGGAATCTCAAACTGATTATAGTTTAACACCATCTCTGCTTTGAAAACATTTAAGCAAACCTGAAAATTAATTTCCCTTCTCTGAATGAAATTAAATTTTAAAATAATATTTCTGACTTGGCTTAAGAAAAATTCTTCCTGCAGCCTAAATAAATGCAAGAAGGAAAGGGGAAATGTGGCCCAGATGGTATTTTAGGACTACTTCTAGAGCCATGAGTCCATTTTTATAATTTTTTGAAATCTAAAATAATGTTAAATCAACTGTTGAGCTGTTGTGAGCTGTATTTACTTGTATTATATATTTATCCGTTTATCAAATATTTATTGAGCTTAGTTTATATATTAAGCATATAAACAAGGAAAATCTAACAATCAGACTTATAACTGACATTGTGACAGATAAATCAAGAACCTATGCACCCCAGTGTTCATAGCAGCACAATTTACAATAGCCAAGTGTTGGAAGCAACCTAAATGCCCATCTCTAAATGAAAACAGATCAACAATTATGGTACATTTAACACAATGGAATACTATGCAGCAGAAAGAAAGGAGCTCCTACCCTTTGTGACAGCATGGATGGAACTGGAGAGCATTATGCTAAGTGAAATAAGACAGGTGGTGAAAGACAAATACCATATGATCTCACCTATAAGTGGAACCTAATCAACAAAATAAACAAGCAAGCAAAATTTAAACAGAGACATTGCAATAAAGAACAGACTGATGGTAACCAGAGGAGAGGGGGGAGAGGGAGAATGGGGAAAACTGGGGAAGAGCCATCAAGAAACATGTATAAAGGACCCACGGACAAAGCCAAAGGGGTAGAATCAAGGGTGGGAGGCAGGGATGGGTCGGTTGGGGGCAGTAGTGGGAAAATGGAGACAATTGTACTTTGAAAACAATAAAAATAAATAAATGAATTAAAACAAAAACAAAAAAGATAAAGTACTTACAGGCTTTTTCACTGTTCAATGCAGATAAAAACAAAGTTAATTACATGATAAAAACAATGACTTACATGAATTGGATCCAGAATTTTGACTGCTGCTTTTTGGCCATTTTTCTTATTTAACACCTTAAAAACTTTCCCATAAGTTCCTTTGCCGATTGTTTCAGTGATTTCCCATGTATCAGAAGGATCAGGAAAGTTATCAAAGATGATTGTTTTTCCAATTAATGGAAGCATCTCAAAATTTAAATCACTGGAGAGAAAAAATACAGAGTTTCATCTCCATTGGATTGGGATATGAAATGGCATACATAAACTCATGGGAAATTATCTAATATTTTCACTGATATGATAGAAAATATACATCAGTAACCAAATGTACTCAAAGGCATAAAAGATTTTAATTTGCATTCTTTTTGCAAACAGATTAATATGAGTTTAATATTGCTTTGAAGCAGGGCTTTATTTCCATGTTTAATATAGCCCCATATTAATTACTATTAATTCTTTTCAGATTAAAATAAAAGGTACATATTTAAATCATTTTGCTTTATTTCTTTATACACAGATATGAAAGGATTTTAGAATGAAGTTTAGAGATGATAAAATTCAACTTCAACAAACCAAATCCCCACTTTAAGGTGATCTTGTTTTATAACACTTCTCTATGTGAACTCCAAAAATGGGTCCCTCCCCATTGTTTTTAGGATGAAATTTCTATAACATAACCTATGAGGTCCTTTAAATATAGCTCTTGCTTAATTTTCCAAGCTAATGTTTCCACACCTCTCTCATACATTGTAATCCAGCCACTTGGGACCCTTCAGATCATTTCTTTCTTGCTTGGGGATCTTAACATACACTTTTTCCTCCCACCTCTCTGCCCATGGTTCCTTTGCTAAATTCAACACCTACCCATTCTTCAGATCTTAGCTTAAATGTCACTTCCTCGAAATGTGACCACTCTCCACTCCACTTTGGTTCCATGACTCACCTCTGCACTCCAACAGCATTCTGTGCCTACCTTATATTTGATAACACTGTATGGCCAGCACCTGGCACAGGGCTGGAATAATTAGGAGAATATGGCTAATGAGGTTAAGACTTTTAAAAGGAGATTTTATATGTAACCTGAGTTACTAGGTCTCTGACTTCTAAGTAGTGCTTTTAACCTTCCACATTCTCCCTATATTACATTCAACAATCTGTGTGAAATTAAAAAAGAAAAAAGAAATGGAAAGAGCTCTCAGCACTTTAGTTTATGAAATTCACTTGTCTGAGCACAACATTCAACTTCCTCCACATCACCAATGCATTGATTTTTCACTATCAAACCCCTTCAGTCTTCATTCCCTCTTCATTTTCTTTTTCCCCAATATAAATTCCACAGACTGAATTCCTGACTTCCTTGCAAATGCCCCCACCACTCGTTACTCTCTTTCTTCACCACAATCTCCTGGGGTAAACAAACCCAACTCTGGTTAAGCACTGTATGCTCTTGTCACCTGTCTCTGCATCGGGAGAGAACCACAACCATATTGACTAGCTTCACATTAAATTCAGGGTAAAAAAACCCTACAAGTACACCCTCAACAAACTGCACTTCCTTGGTTTGACTGTTCCTTTTTCTTTGGAATGACTACTTTATGCTGATCTCTCTCCTTGAATTTTCTCTTCTAATTATTCTCTCTTTACC
Organism: Tonatia bakeri; assembly: GCA_004024845.1. Lineage (NCBI taxonomy): Eukaryota > Metazoa > Chordata > Mammalia > Chiroptera > Phyllostomidae > Tonatia > Tonatia bakeri. The sequence goes on along the minus strand of PVIA01009145.1, from coordinate 28,875 downwards.
ACCCACCCACTCCCACAAACTTCCCAAATGATGCCCTTATTTAATAATTAATTGAAAAACTGGAAGCAATAATACATTCCTTAATCTTCTCATCTCAAAATACAATAAACTAATGTACATCCAACACAATGAGTTCATTCAAATCATCAGCAACTGCTGTTTGGTGTCAGTCTTTTTCTTTGGTTCCTCCTCGGCTCAAATGATAGTTTTTTAGAACAGGTCTTTCCTGGCCAATCTATGTAAAAGGTAGCTTTGTCCACAACAAGAGCATATAGACTTTGTTATTTTTACTATTGTATCCACAATTCCCAGAACAATACCTAACACATAGTAGACAATCAGTAAATACTGGCTAAATGGGAAAGCATTTGTTTATTTCTTAAATTCGTACAGTAGAGATCTTGTCTATCTTGTTCACTTCCACATCCAATAAAGCCTAGCTCTTTGCTTGGCACCTAGATGTTAAATGTAGCTATTGAATAAAACAAATGTTTTTGAAAAAAGAGAGGAGAAATAAAGATTAGAGAGAGATGAAAATCATTTTAAAATCTAAACACAAATATGTAAGGGCACATCACCTAGCAGATGGCCATGACTGACTGTTACAAAATGACATTACCACATAAAAACACACTTACGGATAGCTCTTAGAACACTCAATTTTTACAAAATTTGTGCCTTTGATTGGAAATGCAAAGGAACAAGTAGAAGGTAATTAGTAATAATCATCCACTTTAGTGATTTTACAAGCAATGACAAGATAACTACTTCTTACATCTATCAGAGTCATGCAAATGGCATTTATGCCATCCAATATAAAAGTTAGACCAAACGACCAACTTAAATCTTGTTAAATGCCTGAGATGGGAGTTTTCAACTATGAGAAATATTCTTTATGTGGAATACTTCCTTTGAAGCACTAATATTATTGAACGCAATTTTAATTTCTGCTATATTAACTATTAGGAATTAAATATTAGTTTTTAAATATATAGGCATAAAAGTTCAATTAAAAAGTGACTTAACACCAAATGAATGCAAAGTATTTTAGAGCTTTAAGGATACAAAGATAGGCAATTTATGTATGGATAGATAAATAAATGGAAACTATAATACAGTATAAAAAGTGATTAATAATAGAAATATGCATAAAGTACTGTAGTAGCCCATGTCAAGAAGCAATTAATTCTGAAGTCATCATAAAAAAATACAGAAAATAAGCAGTATTAGAGCTAGACATTAACAATGAACAAGAATTTGTCTGTAATAAAATTTTTTCTTTAAAAGTTCTCAATTAGACAAATTATTATAAAATAATTATCACATAATAACAAAAGCACAGGTATTCTGAGTTCAGAATACACTTAATCAAGTTCTATTAAAAACAAATAAAACCTCCAAACAAGTAGGTAAAATAAAGCCTAAAATGACTTCTTCAAAATCGAACACTAAAAAATTTCAAGAATTAAAATAGAAGCAAGTCTTCTGACTCCTAAACTATACTTTTCCCACTATATACAGTTGTTTATTCTTTAAGAAAAAATTGTCACAGTTAGTAAACAACTAATTATTTAATGACTACAGCAAATTGCATTCTACATAGCAATAAATATTTGTATTTTTCTAGTCCTTTAGCACTCACAGAATAAAAAACAATTCCCTAGCTCATAAAACTAAAACATATAATTATCAATAAGTTTTTAATTATATAATCAAGTAAGTTAAAGAATTATTTTTGTCACATATTTACTGTATTTTGGTATATGTATTTTCCCTAAATCTGAAAAGTTACTTATAAAGCTACATTGAAAATGAAGAATCATCTTTTTAAATTGATTTATTTAATATTCAGCTGTTGGTTCTTTTTCACAATAGGAAAAAGATCATAATATAATGAAAAAAAGTATCTGATTTCAGAATCTTGACATTCATCACAACTATTACTCTGACTGCTTTTGTGAACCTGCACTTAATTCTTCTTTAATAAAATAAACAAACTGATTTCATGCTCATTTGAAAACACAGTGGGAATGATCTGCCATTGAGCAGTCTCTACCATCTTCCTGGAAGATATTTCCAGATATCCACATGAGCTTCAAGTCTTACATCAGAGATCTCCTTCTCAATAAGCACTACCCTGACCACCCTAGTTAAAAATCTCTTCCTGCTCTCCTCCATCTCATCCTGCTTCCCAACAACTGGTCCCCCTCAACTTGGTCTATTCTCATGGCACTTACTATCTCCTAACACACTACTTCACTTCTTTATTACATGTGTTTTATTTACTGTTTTTGTATACTACTGGAATGCAAGCTCTATGAGGACTGAAATTCTTATCCAGGTTGTTCACTGATATATCCCAAAGACAGACACAGAGGAGGCACTCTACAAGAATTTGCTGACTATTGGGTGCAAATGAACAGAACAGTAAACAGAAAATTCTCAGATGGTTTTACCAATGAATTCTATCAAATACTTAAAAAAGAAATAATGCTATCTTATTCAATGTTTTCAGAAAATAGAAATAAGGAAACAATTGAGAGTATTTACAAAGATACAGAAATTATAAAAAAAAAGAACCAAAAAGAAATTTTGTACATTAAAAGAACAATAACTGAATTCAGAAATTCCCTGAGTGGTTCAATTTCAGGCTTACAGACAGAAGAAAACTTGGCAAGTCATTTGAAATTATCCTTCTGAGGAGATAGATAGGAGACTGAGGAGAAAAAGAAAGGAAGAATGAAGAAAAGTAAATGGGGCCTAAGAGACTTTTGCAATAGCATCAAGAGGACCAATATAAGCATTAAAAGAGTCCTAGAAGAAGAAGAGAGCTGTCAAAAGACAAAGACAAAGAAGGAAATTTGAAAGTCCCAAAAGAAAAGAATCCTGTCATTTTTAAGAGATCATCAACAAGACTTCTCAACAGAAAACTTGTAAGCCAGAAGGCAGTATGATAACATATTAAGGTGCTAAAAAAACCCCAAAACCTTGTTACCTAATAATTTTGTATCAGTTAAAAGTGTCTTTCAAAAAATGAGGATATTAACACATTCCCAAATAAACCAAGGATAAGGGAGTTCATTATCACTAGATCTGTCCATCTGTCCTACAAGAAATGCTAAAGAGACTCCTTCAGGTTGAAATGAAAGGATGCTAGACATTATATAATGATAAAAGGATCAATTCGCCAAGACAACATAGTAATTGTACAAAACATCAGAGCTACAATATAAAATAAGCAAACATTGACAGAATTGAAGGGAGAAATAGACAGTTCTACAATAATAGTAGAAGACTTCAATACCCCATCTTAAATAATGCACAGAACAATGACATGGAGGTCAATACAGAAACATAGGACTTGAACAATAGTGTAGAACCGTTGATCTAACAGATGTATAAAGAACACTATATTCAACAGGAGCAGAATACACATTTTTCTTAAGTGTACATGAAACATTCTCTAGAATAGCTCCTATGTTAGGCCACTAAACAACTCTTCATAAACTTAAAAGGACTGAAAACTTTCAAAGTATCAGTTCTAACAAAAATGGAATTAAACTAGAAATCAAAAGCAGAAGGAAAATTGGAAAATCTACAAATATGTGGAAATTAAAGAATACACTGTTAACCAATGAATCATACAATAAATTATATTAAAAATTAGAAAATATATTAAAACAAGTGATAATGAAAATACAACTAGAAAAACTTATGGGATGTAGCAAAAGCAGTGCTCTGAGGCAAATTGGTAGCTGTAAAATTCTTCATCAAAAAAGGAAGGAATATCTCAAATTAATGACCTAACTTTACACCTTAACTAAAATTTGAATAAGAGGAACAGATTAAACCCAAAGGTAGTAAAAGAAAGGATATAATAAAGATTAGAGCAGAGTTAAATAAAATAAAAAACAGAAAAAATAGAGAAAATCAATAAAACCAACAATTGGTTCTTCAAAGAGATAAGCAAAATTGACAAACCTTTAGGTAGATTAACTTAAAAATAGGAAGAAGACACAAATAAATAAAACCAGAAATGATTTCACAAAAATAAAAAAAGATTAAAAGAATACTATAAGCCAACTGTATGTCAACATAAATAGTAAACTGAATGAAGTGGACAAATTTCTATCAACATGTAACCTACCAAGACTGAATCATGAAGAAATAAAAATCTAAATAGATCTATAACTAGTAAGGAAATTGAACCAGTAATCAAAACTCCAAAACCTCTCAACAACAAAACCAGGACTGGATTACTTCACTGGTGAAGCTACCAAATATTTAAAAAATTAACACTAATCCTTCTCAAACTATTCCAAATTGTTTAAAAGAAGGGAACACTTCTTAACTTATTATATGAGGCCACCATTACCCTGATATGAAAGCCAGACAAAGACAGTAAAGGAAAACTGCAGACCAGTATCTTCATAGACATTGATACAAAAATCCTTAAAAACAAACAAACAAAAAACAACTCTAAGAACGGAAGGAAACTACCCGAATGTAATAAAGGACGTATATTGAAAAACCACAGCTAACATCATACACAGTGCTGAAAAACGGAAAGCCTTTCCTCTAAGATCACAACCAGTCAAGGATGCCTCCTTTTGCCATGTCTATCCAACATAGTAGTGGAAGTCCCAGCTAGATCATGCAGTCAAAAAAAAAAGAAAGAAAGAAAAGAAAAAAAAAGAAAAGAAAGAAAGGAAGAAAGAAATAAAACAGAAAGAAAAGGTATCCATATTGGAAAAGAAGACTAAGATTATCTCTATTCACAGGTAACTTGATCTTCTATGTAGAAAAATCCTAAAGAACCCACAAAAAAAGAATATGAGAATAAATAAATAAATTTGGGAAAGTTATGGCATACAAAACTAACATGCAAAAATCAGTTGCATTTCTATACACTAACAGTGAATCTGAAAAGGAAATTAGGAAAACAATTCTATTTACAATAGCACCAAAAAGAATAAAATACTTAGGAATAAATTTTAATCAAGGAGATGAAAGCCTTGTATAGTGAAAACTACAAAACACTGTTGACAAAAATTTAAAAATTCACAAGTAAGAAAGCATTCTGTGTTCATGTATTGGAAGACTTGATATTGTTAAGATATCAATAATACCCAAAATGATACAAAGATTTAATTCATTCCCAATAAAATCCTAATGAGATTTTTTGCAGAAATAAAAAATATCCATCCTAAATATACATGGAATTGCAAAGGACTGCCAATAACCCAAACAATCCTAAAAAAAAGAGAATAAAATTGGAGGTCTCACATTTCTTGAATTCAGAACTTATTACAAAGCCGCCATAATCAAAAGTGTGCTACTGCCATAAAGACAAGCATATAGAACAATACAATAAAACAAAAAGCCGAAGAAATACAACCTCTCATATGTGGTCAAATGATTTTTGGCAAGACTGTCAAAACAAATCAATGGAGAAAAGAACAGCATTTCCAGTAAACGGTGCTGAGAATTCTGACTACACGCAAAAGAATGAAGTTGAATCTCTGTGTTACACAACACACAAAACTTTTACCCCAAATGGGTTAAAGTCCTAAATGTGTGACCTAAAACCTTAAAACTTAAAAGAAAATGTGAAAAACTTCTTGACATTGGATTCAGCAATGATTACTTGGATATGGTACCAAAGCACAGGTAATAGTAATAAACAGATCACCTGGACTTCATAAAAATTAAAACTCTTGTACATCAAAGGACACTGTTAACAGAGTAGAAAGATAAACCATAGAATAGGGGAAAATATTTGCAAGTGATATATCTGATAATAGGTTAATATCCAGGATATATAAAGAACTTCTACTATAGAACAACAATAAAATAAACCACTTTTTTAAATGGGCAATGACTTAAATAGATGTGTGTCCAAAGAATATATACAAATAGCCAATAAGCACATGAAATAATACTCAACATCATTAATCACCAAGGAACTGCAAATCAAAATGATAATGAGATACTTCTTCACACCCATGAGGGTGGCTATTATCAAAAAACGGAAAACAAGTGTTATCGAGAGTGTGGATAATTAAAACTCTTGTGTATTGCTGGTGGGAATGTAAAATAGTGCAGCTGCTGTGAAAAATGGGATGGCTCTTCAAAAAAATCAAAGAATTACCATATGATGGATGTAGCAATTCCACTCCTGGGTATATATCCAAAAGAAATAAAAGCAGGATCTCAACGAGGTATTTGTACATCCATGTTATTATCAGTATTATGCACAATAGCTAAAAGTTGGAAGCAATTCACATGTCCATAAGTGGATGAATATATAAATAAGTGTTATACACACATGCAATAGAATATTATTCAGCCTTAAAAGGGAAGGAAATTCTGACACATGCTATGACATCGGTGAGCCTATGAGACATTATGCTGAGTGAAATAGGCTAGTCACAAAGGGCAAGCATTTTATGATTCCACTTTATATATAGTACCTAATGGGTAGAGTTTCATTTTGGGAAGATAAAAAAGTTCTGGAGATGGTTAAAAGAATTCATTGTACAACAATGTGAATGAACTTAATGCTACTAAATTGCACATTTAAAATAGTTAAAAGGGTAAATTATATATAATGTATACTTTATCACAATAACAATATGACTTAGAATGCAGTACAGGAAAACAAAGTAATAAAAAAATATGAAAGCCAAGTGGAAAGATATGGAAAGGAAAATGGAATGGTTTGCTTGCTCTCAAATCCATGCATGACTTATATGTCCTGAGTCTTAGCAGCTGACATTTCACAACTGTATTCCCATACTCCTTGTTCATTGGCATCCTGACCTGCTAGATTCTGTTGTTGAGTGTCCCAGGCAAGAGATTGGATGGTAGGAGAAAGGAAGAGGCCAGGATATTTTTGCTCTGCTTTCTTTGGGGTTTGTGGTGTCTCCAGCAGTAGCTATGTCTCTTCCATTGTCCCTGTTCCTATAGAACAGAATCTGCCCTCATAAGAGATGGCCTCAGCTTCTGGGTTCTGGTAAGACTATCTCCTAACTGCATTCCTACATCTCAAGAAGGGATAACAGTTTTTTGCTATTGGTATCTTTAAGGTCACCTCACTATCCCCTGCTTAGCCTTCAGATATTCTAAAACATTTGTTTAATTCCCTACATGTCTTAGTTTATTTGGGCTGCTATAACAAAGTGCCATAAACTGGGTGGCTTATAAACAACAAATATTTATTTTTCATAGTTCTGGAGGCTAAGAAATCCAAGATCATGGTACAGGTAGATTTGGTATCTGATGAAGGCCCACTTTCTAGACAACCATCTTTTTGTTGTGACTTCACATGACAGAAACGATGATGCAGCTTTCTGAGTCTCTGAGGGTACTGTGATTATATCCTCACGGCATAATCACTTATGTAGGGTCCCAGCTTCCAACACTACCACCATGAGAGTTGGGATTTCAAGATATTAATTTGCGGGGGACACAAACCTTCAGACCATAGCACCATATTAAATTTTCTCTTTTGAATTGCCTGGCATTAACTCTGTTTTCCTGATTAATTCAATTTAACAAACACCTAATCAGAGTTTAGGAAGGAGGGAATAGAGAAAAGACAATAGATAAAGACTGAGAGTTTTCCCAGATAGGAAAAAGGTATGAACACTCACATTTAAAAAGCACAAGTAGGGTAAATAAAAAATAATCCACACTTAAATATACCACAGTGAAACTATAGAACATGAAGGACAATGAGAAGCTCTTAAAACCAACCAGATAGAAAAGATATATTATATCAGAGGAAAATGATTAGAATGGCCACTGATATTTCACATGAACACTGTACTATAATATATTCAAAATGCTGAAAGAAAATAACTATTAACCTAGAATTAACAAAAGTATCCACAGCCCTGGCTAGGTGGCTTAGGTGGCTGGAGTGTCATCTGGTACACCAAAAGGTTGTTCGATTCCCAGTCAGGGCACATAGTACTTAGGTTGCAGGTTGAATCCCCATTCTGGGCACATAAGAGGCAACTGATGGATGTCTGTCTCTCTGTCTCTCTCTCTCCTCCCTGCCATTCCCCGCCCTAAAGTCAATAAAAGTATTCTTGGCTGAGGATTAAAAAAATTACCCACAAAAGTATTTTTCAAGATCAAAGTCAAGATAAAGATATTATTTACCTCCAAAATATGAGTTTAACAGCAACAACCCCTGACAAAGAGAACTTCTAAAGGTTATTTTTTTTGAAAATGATATTGATCCCTCAAGAAAGGTATACATTGTCAAAACAGCAAAAAAATTGTTAATCATGGGTATAAATCTAAACAACGACTATAAGAAAAAATAATAGCCAATAATGAACAACAATAATCAAAAATGACTAGCAGGATTTAAAATGTTTTTACTGGTAAGTTCCTCATATAAACAGGTAGTCAGTAATAATAATCTTGACTTTAAGATAAATATACATGTAAAAATATATTAAACATGGGAATATGAAAATACCATGTGTAGCTTCTAAAATGTCAGAAAGGAAAAACTGACATTAATACATTCACTCAATCAAAATACAGGAAAGGGGATTAATGGGAGCATAGAAAAAGTGGAAGAAACAGAAAGCATAAAAAATGTTGTGGAAATAATTAGAAATATATCAGTAATCACAATCCTTTTGAATGGGCAAAACTCAAAAGTGAAATTGCAGAAATTGGTAGCTACAGGTTATCAATTTGAAAGACAGTCACACAAACTATAGACAGAGACAGACTGAAAGTAAGATAATAGTACCATATAAACACTCAACAAAAGAGAGCACTGTGGTTAGATTAATGTCAAACAAATTATACTCAAAGGCAACAATAATTATTAGAGGTAAAGAGGGTCACTAAATAATAATTAAAGACTTAATTCACCAAGAAAAATATGAAAGCCAAAAGATATAAAAGAAGAACTAAAAAAACATTCAAGGAAAAACAGAGAAATTCACAATTTCAGTAGGTGATTTTAACACACCTCAGTGATTTCTGGATCAAGTGGGCAAGAGTTCTTAAGGATAAATAAAATTTAAACAACATAATTAACAGGAAAATTTAATGGATATAATGGAATACACATGAAATCCTGTATCCAAAAAATGATTAGATATTCTCCCTGAGAACATATAACTACAACATAATTAAGAAATCAACAATGAAAAGATAAGTTTTTAAAATGGGATATTTTAAAAAGCACTACTAAACAATTAGAGTCAAAGAGGAATCATAATGAAAATTTTAAAATAAATGAAACAATAATTTCAACATCCACAAATCAAAGTGATATAGCACACTAATAAATGAGAGATAAAAATCATATGATTATCTCAATAGATACAGAAAAAGCATTTGACAAAATTCAACCTCCATTTATGATAAAAAGTACTTTCAACAAAACAGGTATTAAGGAAATGTACCACAACACAATAATGGCCATATATGACAAGCCCACGGTTAACAACATATTCAGCAGTGAAAGTGGAAAGCTTTTTCTCAGAAATCAGGAACAAGACAGGGATGCTTACTTCACCACTTTTATTCAACATAGTATTGAAAGTCCTAGATATAGCACTTAGGAAAGAAAGAGAAATAAAAGACATCCAATTTGAAAAGGAAGAAGTATAAAGGCAGCTATTTGCAGATGACATGATATTATATATAGAAAACTCTAAAGAGTCCATAAAAAAACTATTAGAACTGATAAATGAATTCAGTAAAGTTGCAGGATACAAAATCAATATTCAAAAGTAGATTGCATTTCTATTCACTAATAGGAAACTATCAAAAAAAGAAATTAAGAAAACAATCTCATCCATGATTGCATCAAAAAACCCCTAGGAATAAATTCAACAAAAAGGTAAAAGACCTAAACACTGACAACTATTAAACACTGATGGAAAAAAACTGTAGTAGACATAAATAAATCGAAAGACATTCTATGTTCATGGATTGGAAGAATTAATATTGTTAAAATGCCCATGCTACTCAAAGCAATCTATTGATTCAATGCAACCTCTATCAAAATTCCAATGACATTTTTCACAAAAATAGAACAAACAACCCTAAAATTTGTATAGAACAAAAAAATCCTAAAAACAATCCTATAAAATACACTGAATAAGTCAAAACAATCTTGAGAAAGAACAAAGTTGGAAACATCATGCCCTCTTTTTTCAAACTGTATTATACTTCCATAGTAATCAAAACAGTGTAGTACTGACATAAAAACAGACATGCGTATCAGTGGAACTGAATAGAAAGCACAGAAATAAACCTATACCTATACAGTCAAATAATTCATGACAAAGGAGCCAAGAATATACAATGGGAAAGAGGACAGGCTTTTCAATAAATGGTGTTGGGAAATTAAACTGCCATATGAAAAGTGAAACAGAACCACTAGTTATGCCATACACAAAAATTAACTTAACATGTATTAAAGACTTGAATATAAGATCTGAAACCATAAAAGTCCTAGAAGAACATATAGGCAGTGAGCTCCTTTACATTGGTCTTGACAATGACTTTTTAGATATGACACTGAAAGCACAGGCAACAAAAGCAAAAACAAACAAGTCATCATCAGACAAAAATCCTTATGCATAACCAGGAAACCATCCATGAAATGAAAAGGCAACCTACTGAATAGGAGAAAATATTTGCAAATCATGTATCTGCGAAGGAGTTAATATCCAAAATACAGAAAGAACTCACATAACTCAACAGCAAAAACAAAACAAAACAAACAATCTCATTAAAAATGGGCTGATCTGAATAGACATTTCACCAAAGAAGACATACAGATGGCTAATAGGTACATGAAAAGATGGTCAACATTACTAATCATCAGGGCAATGCAAACCAAAATCACAATGAGATATTACCTCATACCTGGTAGAATGATTATCAAAAAAACCTGAAACAAAACAAGAAATAACAAGTGTTGGAGAGAATGTGGAGAAAAGGGAACTCTTGTGCACTATTGCTGGGAGTGTAAATTGGTGCAGCCACTACGGATAATAATAATGAGGTTGCTCAAAACGTTAAAAATCAAACTATCATATGATCCAACAATTCCATTTCTTAGTATTTATCCAAATAGAAAACAAAAACACTAACTCAAATAGATATATACACCCCATGTTCACTGTTGCATTACTTATAACAGCCAAGATGTAGAAACAACCTAAGTGTCCATCAAAGGATGAACGAATAAAGAAAATGTGAGACATGTGTATGTGTGTGTATATTATGCATCCATAAAAAAGAATGAAATCTTTTCATTTGTGACAACATGGGTGGACCTTGAGGGCATTATGCTAAGTGAAATAAATCAAACTATTTCACTTCTATGTGGAATCAAAAACAAAGACAGAAATAAAACAAACTGATAGATAAAAAGAACAGATTAGAGGTGGGGGGAGCAAAATAAGTGAAGGGAACCAGAAGCTACAAACATCCAGTTAGCAAATAAATGTCATGAGGATGTAATGTACAGCACAGCAACTGTAGTTAATAATACAGCATTGCAATTTGCTAGGAGAGTAGATCCTAAAAGTTCTCATTACAAGTAAAAGAAATTCCACAACTATACATGCTGGTGGATGTTAATTACACTTATTGTTGTGATCATTTCACAATATACATAAATATGGATTCATTACATTGTATACCTGAAACTAATATAATGCATGTCACTTATAACTCAATTAAAATTTAATAATGATGAAAATACTACTCATCAAAATTTGTGGGATGCAGCCCTGGCTGATATGGCTCAGTGGACTGAGTGCCAGCCTGTGAACCAAACAGTCATTGGTTCAAGTCCCAATTAGGGCACATGCCTAGGTTGCCAGCCAGATCCTCAGTAGGGTGCACACAAGAGGCAACCACACACTGATGTTTCTCTCCCTCTCTTTCTCCTTTTTTCCCCCTGTCTCTAAAGAAAAATATGACCCCAAACACACTGAGGGCATCCACAGCCCCTAACATTTCCTTAAAAAAATTGTGGGATGCAGCTAAAGCAGTACATAAAGGAAAACATGCAGCCTCAAATTTTATATTAGAAAGGAAAGATGGCTAAAAATTATGTAGCAAAGAGTGCAGGAAAAATATAGATAACAGTAGAAATTAAACAAAGACATTATAAGATATGAGAGGAGTGATAAATATAATAATTCTTCAAAGTGAATTTTTAAAAAATTGATAACTCCTGCCAAGACTGATCAAGACAAAAGCAAGAGAAAATACACAGGGGAGCAACACTAAGGATAAAGAGACTAAGAAATTACAGCAGAAACTACAACGTTCTGTAAAGGATATAATTTTATATTAATAAACACAGATTAAATGAATAATTTTCTAGAAATAATATTACAGAAGGAAAAAATAAAAAAAGAAAAAAGAAAAGTGACTTTTCTTGGTATGTTTGCATTAATTGGCTTTCACACTCCTAACACTTAATTCTTAACTCATATAATTTCTGAGGAGAGTAGATAATTTAATGCCAAAAAAATCACGCTTTCTAATTTCTCCATGATATAGAACACACTAAGAAATGAGCAGAAGGCTTTCCTCAAAACCAACCTTCTATATACATTTTCTGTAGAATATTATTCCAAGATCCTTCCCTTTTGCCAAGTTGCTTAAACTCTATTAGGTCATATTTACGTTAGATTGAAAATGAGCTGCCTATGGTGAAGACGCCTACGGGAACGTCAGCAGGTCAGCTACGGAACTTGTTTCTCCCCACAGAATGGCCGGATGATCTCAACGCAGAATGCAGATCACATTATTTTCCTGCTAAAAACCCTTAAAAATCCACCTTCTTACCATGTCCTTCAGACCTGGGAGGGTCTGGCCCTTTCTGACCTCCCTAAATTCATACTACGCCCTTCTTGGCCGGCCACAGTGACTTCAGCTTCAGCCGCCTCCTAACTGTTCTTCGAACACTGCAAACTCTTCTGCTGCAGGGCTTCCGGATACCTTTGCCTGAAGGTGTCCCCCAGTCCTCTGCTTGGTTGCCTTCAACTTCTCCCATACATACTTGCATACAGCTACTATATCTACAAATGAACTACCTCTGATTAATTTATGCTATAGATTATTCTCTTGGTATAATTGTGATAGTAAGAAAATAAAGCCTACCAAATGTTAGTTTGGCACGTAAAACAACCTTCCAGAGACAGTAGGCTGAATCACCAAACAAGCTTCCGGTACCTCCTCTCTCAGAAAACTTTAAAACACAGACACAAAAATCTCTGGTCAAGCCCAACTACAGACTAGGTGAATTGGACACATAGACCTCTCATCTTTTAAATAACCTAAAGTGTGGTTTAAAACAGACTTTTGCACTTAAATTATATAGTTTGCTCTGAATAAGCCATAACCAATGTTTTGTTCCCTTCAATTTACTTAAAAATGTTTTGTGGAGAGGGGAAAAAAGTCTGCTCATGTACTTGATCCATGTGTTCTTCTTTCTACCACCATTTTACCATTTTGTAATTACAGGGATCAAAGTACTTGCTGAAAATAAATGCTGGAACCAAAAAAAAGGCTATCATTTCCTAGAGAATTTCTCCATATTTAAAAAGTGGAATTAGTGAGAACTTTAAGTCATTGGAACACTAAAAGTTCCAATGTCCACTGCTATAAAATGCAATAATGATGCATGTCAGAAGTGATATAAGTATCAAATGAGTTTTAGGAGAAAATGCTTTGTAAATTATAATACAAGATTACTCTTTAAGTATGAAAGTTGGGCTACAGTTTTGGATACGATTACCTCTATCTGTTACTGTTTTGGCCACACAAATTAGTAAACAATATCTTAGCCAGACTTCACAAACTGAAAATGTTTGTAGGGGCAAGAGAGGTAAAACACACAAGTGAAGCAGGTCTGGATGAAATACAACCAGGGAAGGAAGCACTGTGGCAACATGGAGTCTACATTCCACCCAAAGTGGAAAACCACATTCTGGCTTCAGTGCTGGTGGTTGCAAGCCTTGCCTGGCCTGGTGCTCTTGTTTTTCAGGAGAAGCTAGGACATTGGGGATTATGTAAAATTTACTAATTCTAAAGCATTGGAAAATAATTTTAAAGTATTCAATTAAAGTACTGAGCTGACCCAAATAAACATAACTAAAGGCCAAATTCAGCCTTTATGCTATCAGCCTATGACTTCTACCTGGGGTTTTGTGTTCTTGGACAACCAAGGTCAATAAATACAAACCCCTCCACAGTTGTAATCACCCTCAGACAGCGGAAAAATGGGTAGTAACAGTGGCTAGCATTTTTCTGACAGGTTGTTGTATGCCAGGAATCTACTGTGCTTACACTTTTACATGCATTGTGTCATTTAATACTCATAAGAGACCTTTCATAAAGGCACTACTGTAATCTCCATTTTCAGAAAAGAAAACTGAGGATTAGAGAGAGTTCTTAAGGTCAAAATGCTGGTAAATGGTAAAGTCAAGAAACAAACCATGCCAAAGTCCATGGGAAAAATTTGGTGTTCAATGATCACGATTTCAGTTCAAAGAACTGAATCTTCCCAGCCTGAAGTTCCTGACTCACTGTGTGTGTCCCCAAAGTGGAAAGGGGTCTTCCAAGAATTAGTTTGAAAGCCTAATGGAAATTTATTAACCCTTTAATAGAAAAACAGTTTGTTTCCTATTACCAAGGAAAGGGACTTTGTTAGTTACAATCTCTGAATAAAACATGCAGGGGAAAAACTAAGGAAGGGATCTTTGTTTAAAAAAAAGTTGGAAATGACTAGGCAAGAGCACTGACATTGCAGAAATTATTAAAATGATAAAACATTTTTACATCAAAACGTATAATTTACACTTATATAATCTAAAACATATTTTCACTTTCAAATATTTATCAAACTATTAGTAATAACTAATCAACTTTCAAATATTTTGAATTTGGCAGATTAAAGGTATTTTTCAAAGAATATTTGCACAAAAAAATTAGACTGGCAGAAATATAGTTGAAAAGGGAAGTGTGGGATGATGCTATCCTGTTATGTGATGTGACCACTCTGCTAATAGGTATACTAAGCTGGTATTAGAGAACACCAAATTGAACCATTTACTTTGCACTTTTTTTGTTCCCAACAATGATAATAAAAAAGGACTGAGACAAATGAGAGCAATTTTTCACATGTCAGACATCACATCAATATATTCATAAAGAGCAAGTTATCTTGGAAAGCTAATACATCTCTCAATTTTCCCATTTTAAAACAATTATCTTTGATAATGTAATAAAAATCAATATGATACAAATAACATGCACCCTCATTTATCTGTCAAAACTTGGCAGTTAGGCTCTAGCAAATCCAGATTTGTCAACGTTATCACCCACCTTTAGCAAAGTTTGAAAGCAATGCATAATAATGCTCAGATATCCAGACAGGGTAAATGTCCAGGAAGCAGCTGTGATCCTGGGCCTGTAACACAACAAAAAAGCCGTGGAGTTACAAGGACGAGCATTCATGATCTGAGGAACATAATTAGAAGTTGCACTTAGAAACATTTAGACAGTATGGCATGACTGTAATTTATTCCTCGGTTTTAGCATTTTTACACAAAGCACTTCATTTTCTGTGCCTGCATAAAACCACTCTAAAGTTGTTATAGCTATACTGGACCAGTGTGAACTCTAAAAATGTTTAAGAGGCTTTGAGAGCACCAAGCAATCACCAAGAAACTGGAGACAACATCAAAATTGATGAGGATTTGGGCATTTCCAAAAAATTTCAAAAAAATCTTAAAAAATAATAATTTTAATGCCATTAAAATGGCTAGTTTAAGGCTTATATCCAATTACCATCTTAATAATTATATTACATTTCTCGTAGGAAGATTCTAGCAAGGTGCAAATAGAATTACTGGGGAACAGAACAAAGATATTGTTGAGCAAGTTGAAATGACTTTTTTGGTAGGATTTCTTTATTTCTCAGTAACAACCACCATGATCTTGTCTGGTCTTTCTCCTTTAAAGTAAGACTTCGCAGATGCATTTGGAGTAGCAGGGACGGCAGGCTCCACCAACCTGCCCTAGATAATCAACCCTGAACCTTTGTTCCCTTAGATGGACTCCACCCCGCATGGGCCACAGGTTCTCCCCTACGTGGCTGACTCGAGGGGGGTCTTCCCCTGGAGTTCTCTCTGCAGGTCGTCACGCTCCACCTCCCTCCCGTTCTGCCTGGAGTTCACCTCACGCTCTTCGCGCTCCCCTTCGAGATCGACCTGCTGCTGTCCGAGTTGGGGGCGGAAGAGGTGGGCCCACGCTCCGGGGAGCCTTGCGCACTCCCCACACGCCTCCTGTGGCCGGGGAAGCAGAGCCACCCTCGGTGCCCCTCCCTGAGTGCCCCACGGATCTGGGCACAGCCTGACCCCTACCTGGGCCAGCAGCGGGGCTCCTCCTGACTTCCCTCCGGGACGCTGGTGGCGCCGCTCCCCAGCAGGGCGGGCAGGCGGGGCAGCCTCCGGGGGTGGGACAGGGCCTCTTGCCAAGGGCAAGCTGCAGGTCTGCCAGAGGAGTTGATGGGGGCGACCTGTCCAGGCTCTGGGGAATATTCTTTCACCTTGTCCCCTGGAGCCGCCTACACGGTGACGGCCGAGAGGAGGCAGCGCCATTCGCGCCTCGGTGGTGGGCTGGTGGGCTGGTGGACTGGCCGTCAAAGCTTTGAGAGGCTCGGGCCGCGCCCCGGGGAAAGGAAGCGTAGTCCCCGCCCTGGGGCGCCCCTGGATCCCTGGAACCTTCTCACACAGGCCAGTGTTCTACAGCAAATTAAACTTTTAATGCACAGTGCCTGCCCAAACTAAATGGAGTTCCTGCCTGGGAGGCTCCAACACTGCTAATAAGCATCAGTTTAGATCATGAGACCATCCCTGGATACCAATTCACTCGCAGGTTTAAGGAAGTTGGGGCTCAAGCTGAAGGCAAGGCACTAACTTCTGCCTTCAGGAGGATGAATGTTAATGATCATCCCTCCAACTGGTCCCTTGTGATGGGTGCAAGTCCTGTCCCGTCTCCTGACAAACAGCGCTCACTAGTCCAGGCTGGCCAGATTCCCCTGAACAGTCTCAAGCAACATTTTAATTCTGTTAACATCCAAAGGTGTCTGCCATTTATGATGTTGCCTTAATGAGACTCAAGGGAGGTCATTTAGTCCTAATCAACCATTTGTCTTAAGAAAATACACAATCACCTGGCTGGTATAGCTCAGTGGATTGAGCACTGGCCTGCAAACCAAAGGGTCTCAGGTTCCATTCCCAGTCAGGGCACATGTGTGGGTTGCAAGCCAGGTCCCCAGATGGGGTGCAGGAGAGGCAACCACACATTGATGTTTCACTCCCTTTTTCCTCCCCACTCCCTAAAAATAAATACATAAAGTCTTTAAAAAAAGAAAATACCTGATCATTTATTCAGCATATTCAAGATCTTTCTTCATAAACTATCTCTGAAATGTTAAAATTAAACAGTGGAGTTTCTTAGAATATTAATGTATCACATCTTTTATAGATGATATCTTGAAATATTGAGAGTATCATATCAATACTAACATATAAACATTCAAATTTCAAGGTATTTCTTTTGAAAATATTATATCAACTATTTAACAGAAGAATTTATAAAGATAACAAGTAGCCACGCACATAATAAATTAGGCCAACAATAACCAATTAAAATGCAATGGAAAAAAAATGAAGGCCACTCACAATAGCAAAAAGCCCAGGACTGATAAAAATGAGAAATGTGGGGAGCTTTAAAAAAGAATGTAGGACTACTACAAAATATTTTATAAAATATTTGATTAACTGCAGAGACAGGATATCCTTGAGTGACAAGACAAAACTTTACATACATAATTACTATTTCTCAAATTAAGAGACAAAAATATTCTACAATTCATTTAAGAAACTACACAAACTAGACTAGCTTAGATCAGAGGTTTTCAGACTGTGTGTGGTTTGGAGGCATTTGGGGTTCCAAGAAATCCTTTCAAGGAGTTCACAGAATCAAAATTGCTTTCATAATAATACTGACTTTTTAAAACTTAATCCTCACCTGAGGAGATGCTTAGAGAGAGGGGAAAGGAGGGAGAGAGAGAAGGAAAGAAACATTGGTGTGAGAGAAACATTGATTGGTTGCCTCCCGCACATGTCCCAAGTAGGGTGGAACCCTGAACCCAGGTGTGTGCCCTGACAAGGAATTGAACCCATGACCTTTTGGTTTATGGGCTGCTGCTTCAACCACTGAGTCACACTGACGAGGGTTGACATTTTTTAACTCACTTTTCACTCCCATTCTTTCACAAGTACACAGGGCAATCTTCCAGTAGCTACATAGTATGTGGTATCACAACAGATTGAATGCAGAAGCAGATATGTCTTCTGTTATACCAGACATTCAGGAAATTTGCAAGAATGTTCTATCACTAAGTTTCTTCTGTTTGGTAAACTATAGTTATTTTTCATAAAAATGTTATTTATCTTAACATGCAATAAACTGATTAATGTTTTAAAATTAATTTTAAAATAAATATATTTTTAATTTCTCAGTTTTAATTTCTGATATTGGAAATATCAATAGCTATAACACATAAACAAAAAAAGTTCTTTGGTGTCCTCAATGGTTTTTAAGAGTGTAAAATAGGCCCTGGCTGGTGTAGTGCAGTGGATTGAGCACTGGCCTGCAAACCTAAAGGTCACCAGTTGGATTCCCAGTCAGGGCACATGCCTGGGTTGCAGGCCAGGTCTCCAGTAAGGGGCCATGCAAGAGGCAATCACACATTGATGTTTCTTTCCCTCTCTTTCTCCTTCCCTTCCCCTCTCTCTTAAAAATAAATAAAATCTTTTAAAAAAAGAATGTAAAAAAAGATCTGAAGACCAAAACATTAGAGAACCTTTTGGTAACAGTGAAAAAATATCCCACATATTATTAAACTCTAATAATTAAGAATATGGCACTAACACATGAATAAAACAATGCATCCAATCCAATCAACCTAAAACCATCAAAGACAAAACCTCTAGTCTCACAGTCAGGTTTGCCGACTCATTGCAGCAGTGGACACGGCCCGCCAGAGGAGCCATGAGCTGAGGTTTGGTCGGCTCAAGGCATATCAACACTGTGGGTAGATCAACATGAGGCTTGGACCACACAGTGAGCCCAGAAACCCGGTTTCCTTGTGTAAATGTAGAACGTTGTACGCAGAAATGCCTTATCTGAAGCTCTGCATCTGAGTTGTGAATCAAGACCACTTCTTTGTGTCCAAGTGAGTTAGAATCTCCATGCAAGAGCAGGATGTTTCTTTCTTACTGATATAATTTCAAAAATAAAAAATTCTGATAGTCTGTTATATTAGAGAACAAGATTTTCCATTAAGTAAGAAAGCAGTAGTCACTCAAAGAAAACGACACAATGATTGCTGTGATGGCATTACAGCTGTGGAGAGCCCCTGGGACAAGTGTGGTTTCCTGCTGGTTCTACCAGAAAAGCCAGGTGGATTTTACTTTTTTCAACTGACCTACTTTCTCTTTCTCAAGATAAACTAATTAACTAGCCCAAAAGCACATGCTAAAAGATGTAAGAACTTAATATCTGATACAAAGCCATAAAAAGCAATATAAGAGAACAAGTTTGTTTAGGAAATAATTTGAGGACTATTAGTTAGCTTTTAGGAAATCCTGTATGTAATTAGATCCTTGTGTCACATCATGCACAAGATAAATACTGTAAGGATAAAAAGTTAAATTTAGACCAAAATTTAGATAAAATTAAAATTAATATTTATTAAATATCTGGAGAGGAAAATATTTTACGTTTAAAATATTAAAAACAATTACACAGGAAAATAATTGGCACATTTTATTTAAAAATTTGGTATGTCCCTAAAAAACATTGCCTAAAACAAACAAACCCCAACAAACATGCAAAGGGACACAAATTCTGGACAACTCAAATGCAACAGATCAAATGGGGTCCATATATTTAATCCACAAAACAGTGTATTAAAATGGATAAAAAACCACCAGGACCTTAAAGGATGCTACACAGAAATTGTAAGTGCTATAAAAGATGGACAGGCAGTTGGCTATGGGAACAGAAAGGGCAAGTAATAATTCTATGTGGGCCTGGGTTGAGGGGTTGGATCAGGGCAAAGAGAAGGTTGCAGTCAGGAAAGGCTTCTCAGAAGAGATGTTTGGTTTAAGGTGTAAGAATGCATAGCAAGTCAGTAGGTAGATGGAGGGAAAAGGTCATATGAAACAGACAGAGTAGTATGTGCAGAAATAGACACATGGAGGAAACAAGCTACTTGAATGTGGCTGGAGAGGCATGTGAGATAAAGTGCAAAACAGGTGAGCTCGACTAGACCTCAACATGCCAGAACAAACGGTATAGATCATGGGAGGTTATTGAAGAATGCTTGGTGATGAATAACACAGTCTGATACTGGAAACAAAGAGGAAGAGGTGACTCTGAGAGATATTTAGGATTTGGGTGGTCAGATTTGGTGATTAGATGTTGAAGAGAGATAATGTAGTTAAGAATGACTATTTTGCCTTGGATGTAATGACAGGAAAGGCAACCTTATTTTAGTTAGCAGTAGACTCCCCATTCCTCCTGCCTACACACGAGATGTATTTTCGATGAAGGAATACCTCAATAAGCGTACTTGGGTATGCATGCATATACTATAACCACCACCACCACCATCCACCCAAGGAAAGTGATAAATAGTTGCAGAATTGTTTTCTAGCAAAAGCTTGATGAGCTTAATTGAGGGCTTTGTTTTGCTGAGTAGAATTGAAAAATTTGGGGAAAGGTTCTGGGGAAAGAACTGATAGACTTAGCTATTTGATTACATTTTGCTAGAAGGTGAGGGGATGGAGCCATCTCCCCTCCATGAAGTTTTCAGTAACAACTACAGGTGGGTGGTGTGGGATGGAGGCTAGGTGAAGCGCTAAGTCTGGCCTCCACTGATGCAAATAGACCCAATCCTGTTGTGGTTACATGAGCTGGTTAATGAACTGCTGTGCCAGAAACTGATCAGAAATACAGTAGGAGATGGGGCTTTTGGATGGAAAGAATGAATTTTAAATTTTACATATTGAGATTGAAGTGTAAATTATTATTAGACATAAGATAGAGCTTTCTTAGAATGTTCAAAGTCTCTTTTTAAGACTAGGTTCATATTGGTTTATATCTTCAAAAAGGACAGAGGGAGTTAATTAATACAAACATATCTTCAATTCACTTCTAACAAGTTGGAAATGAGACCCAAGAAACTGAATGTGATCTTTATTATTGTTCAAATGAAATTAACGGATAAGCCCAAGCCTCTCTGCCTCTCATTCTGGTTTAACACACTCATTCGGTGCGGGGCAAAGGAGCTCAAAGTAAGCAGAGGAATGGACCTGCCGTGTGAGCTAACAACTCCTTGTAAGCGGGCCCAGCACAGCTGTTGCAGAGCCCCAGAAGAGCGAGCACACTTGATCCTGCTTTCTGAGCCTCAGCAGCCCCGCCGGGCAATATGTGTATATGAACTGCCATCCAATTAAATTACATCTGAAATGTATCCTTATCTTTATTCCACTGGTATTGCCTTTAGACTTTCACCAATCCAGAGTGTTCCAACATTTCCCTGATGTTTGCCCCTGCCTTGCCCCCTCAGCTTTATAATAAATTAAAACATTGGATGTGTTACGCCAGGCCTTGTGGGAAGTCTCCTTGCACTGATAGTACACATATGTGGCGCCTCTCTCAGGCAAGAAATATAGTAAAAGGAAAATACAGTAATTAACAAAATATACTAAGTATACTTCTTCAAGTGCATTATGTCCCTTTATTTGTACAACATTCCTCTCTAATGGAAATACCTGTAAGGTCAGAGCCTCTATTTACTAATAAGAAAATTGAAGCACAGATTCATTAATGACTTCTCAAAAGCCATAATTGTATTAAAGTAATTGCCTTTTTAAGATAATAAATTCAAAAAGCTACCAACCCTGTAAATGTTCAAATTAGAGTGTGATCCTCACAGAGATATCAAATGTTGAAATCATGCTGCTTCAAATGATGTAAACTAACTTCCCAATGCTGGACCAGGGATGGGCTTAGTTAGAGCTCTGCATGGCGAGACTTTCCTGGGACATCCCTCTTCTTTCTATATCTAAACTGAATACCCAATCTCCTCTGTACTTACTGAGCCATTTAATCTCAGTAGTGATACACTTGATTATTCCTTTCCTATGGAATAGCATTTATCACTAAGATGGGTATAGTAGGCACTTTTATTCATCACTGAATAAATGTTTACCGAGTGCTGGTACATGCTAGAACTGATCTAGGCATTGACATTGAAACAGGTCTTTACCATGTATATGTCCACAAAATATTTGCAGAATTGCCTTTTACTTGAACTGACACTCACTCCATAACCGAGTGGAAGATTACTAATGTAAATGATACTCTGATAGTTGAGACAAACACATTCTTTCACTAGTAACTTTCTCTAAATCATCTAATTTATTGTTTAGATTCTTGACTTAGTAGAAAAGGTAGCTCAGGTGTGTTCTTGACCATTGTTTTGGGTACTTCGGCTGGTGCCCCCTTGATTGTCTGTTTTCCAGCTCTAAGGACCTGTATGCATGTCCACAGACACACTATGAGCTCAAGTACATCAGAACTATAATTTCATTACATCTACTCATGCAAAATGTGTCCAACACTTGACTTACATAGTTGTTCATAAAATATTCCACATTTTCAGAGGTCATAGGTGTTACCTACTTTATTTTTCTCTATTTATTTTAAACTTCCTTCATTGTTTTGCATTATGGTGTATGAGAGGAACAAGCTATATAGTAACACTTTTTTAAAAAAAAAGATGCATATTGTCACAATCTTTACTGTTAAGCTTATACTCATTGACCCCCAGCTCAGTGTCTACAGGAAATGGAATTAGATGTCCTCATGCCAACGTTATGAAATCCTACTTGTAAAGGACCAGTGCATAGAGAAAGATTTAAGAAAATAAGCTGTTACTTTTTTCGTTCAGAAATATGGATCAAGAGCTTCCTTAATGGCAGGTGTGTTGTAATAAGTATGGAATATATAACAACTTTAAAAATGGTCAAAAATCACTGCTTTTGTGGAGAGTGTGTTCTAGTTGTGGAGATTAAATAAATCAATAAGTGAAATATATTTCACTTCAGGTAGTGATAAACATGAAAACAAATAAAGCAGGGAAGGTAGATAAAAAGTATGTGTGAGGTCCTGGCCCATGTGACACAGTTGGTTGGAGCGTCATCCCGTAACCAAATGGTTGCAGTTTTGATTGTCAGTCAGAGCACGTACCTAGCTTGCAGGTTCCATCCTCAGTCCAGGCACGTAGGATCCCTGATCCAGATGTATGTGGGAGGCAGCCAATCAATGTTTCTCTTGAATGGATATTTCTCTCTGTCCCTTTCTCCTTTCCTTTCTCTCTGAAAGCAATGAAAAAATGTCCTTGGGTGAGGATACAAAAAAAATTTCTTAAAGTGTGTGTGGGCAGGTGGAGGATGTAATTTTAAGTACTATGGGAGGCAGGGCCAGCTGAGAAAGTAGAACATGGGCCCTGTGAGTGAGACTTCGAGACTGAAGGGGCAGCTGGAACACATGGAGCTGAAGTTCTTTGGACACCATTGAAGGTGGCCCCTCCAATGGGAAGGGCTATCTCCTCTGAAGCCCCCTAATTTCCAGGGGTTCCATACTTACTTCCTCTTCACTCTCATCACTAGTGGTGTGGCTAGTGTAAATTTACCTTCCGCCTAAAACTGTCCTAAGCATCTAGTAATTTAAAGTGTTGTAGGCACTGGTAATAAATGGAAAAGGTACCGGAAGAAAGAGCTGAGTGCTGGCCACTCACTGACAGCAATTCGGAGATTGTGTAAAACAATTAACATCAGTATCCAGCCTGGTCTCATTGATGTCTGTCTCCCACCTCCGTCCTTTGTGATTCTTTCAGGCTGTTTGGTATTTGCCCTCAGGACTCTTTCTATCTGAAGCTGCGATTCATAGTGTTCGTTTCTTGAGTTCCACAAATTAAAGTTTCTCTTAATGTTCATTTTAATAAGTTTTCATTGATACACACTCAGACATGAAGGTAGTAGAAGAAAGATGTAAAGTACAGTGTAGCTTCCTCTGGTACTTGACTAGAATGACTCCTCGTCTCGGCCAAAAAAATTAAGAAATCTTTTGGGAATTGGCACTGCAGATGAAGTCCTTTCTTTCCTGGCATTGGCTGGGAAGAGAGAACATCAACCAGCCACTGGACTCTGCTTTGATGCAACAGTAATTCTGCTAATATCTATATGTATATAGATAATAAAAACATGCAATACATAATATAATGTAGAATATAATAGTGTGCATATACTATATGTAATAGTCCATAAATACTTCACTTTTGGGGATTTTGAGTATTAGAGACAAGAGGGGAAAAGAAGAAAAGAAGGAAGAATAGAAAAATTAACATAAAATTTGTTTTTGTATATTCCACTCCAAAGCAAGCCTCTTTCAACACAATGGGGAGGGGGTGGGGGGACTGTATACATGTCATTTAAAGACCATGAAATAGAGTTTGTAGACAAACATGGTTCAAGATGAACTCCTAATTAGCGATATAATTAAACTTCTCTATGATTACAGTAGTTAATTAATAGGCCAAGAGTTCAGAACATGAACATCTGTAGAAGAATTTGTTTCCTTTGATTTAAGAAATATCAACAAAAATCCCAATGTGCATTCTTTTTTGAGAACTCATGATGTTGAATGAAGGCACAGCCTTGTCTTCTGCATTACAAAGTAATTTCTGATTTCAAAACTGCAAAATTCCTTGTCATGTAATTAATTCAAGGCAGAGAGGCATCATATGATGGGGTGATACAAGTTGGGTTGGTAGTGTTAAATTATACATTTGCCTAAAGATGAGGTAAAGTAATCCTGTGGAGTTCGTTAAAATATTTACATTGCCAATTAGTGTAATGGGGACAGTAGATTCTGTATAAGATAGCTTTAAAAAGCAGGAAAACTAGCAAAGTAAATGTAAAACAGAAACAAAGAACAAAATCCACATTTGACAATGAGTTTTAAAATGTTTTCAGATCCACCAACAAAGTCTCCTCCCATCTCCAACTCCACCAAGTATGTGGTTTTTGCAACTTTGAGTGTTCAGTGTTTGGAGTTTAAAAATACATGCAGGGATATTTTTCTGGCAGAGCAAATTAGAGCAAATGACTGTAGCCCCTTGCTAACAGGGATCTCCCCAGTGTTGGTGGAAGCAGAGTACAGACTGGATAGGGAGTCAGGAGGGGTGAGTGTTGAGAACTATTGCTTCTTGTGGTACCAAAAAGAAGCTGATGGCTAAACATACACGCAGGCTGCAAAGCCACAAGGTGCCCATTATCTTCAAGAAAAAGAGTGGGCTCACCCTACTCCCTTCCATGCATATCTGTTCTCATCTTTTTTTATTGTGACCCTTATGGTACAATTAATTCTCCTTTTAATGAGCTCATCTAGAAAAGGAAACAAAGATTGACCAATGACTGAGCTATACACCTACTAGGCCCTGCCATTACACCATTTAATTTAATCCTACCAAGAACAAGAGAAGAAAGAAATTAGCTTTTCCATTTTACAGATGAGTAAACTAAGACTAAGAGAGGTTAAATGAACTAGCCTACATAATACTGTTTATAAGTGGTGAAGCCAAGTAGAGAGAAGCAACTTTATATGCATTTGAGCTTCACAGAGCAAGGGATGTGGAGCAGACTAGTCTTGTTTGAAAAGTTGCCTGAGATAAGAAATTCTAATAACACTTGTTTATTTTTTAGTTACTTTGTTTAGAAAAGAAATGAGGGACTTTAATGTGCCAGATTGGTTGATTGCTTTTATAAGAACATGTGATGAAATACACATAACATAAAATTTAACTATTAACCATCTTAACTATTGTAAGTGTACAGTTTAGTGGCATTAAGCATATTTACACTGTGTGCTACCATCAGAAACAATCATCCACAGAACTCTTTTCATCTTGTGAAACTGAAACTCTGTATCCATTGTGCAGTCACTGCTGTTTCCCATTCCCCCAGCCCCTGGCAACCACCATTCTACTCTCCATCTTCATGAGTTAACTACTCCAGGTACCTAACATAAGTGGTTTCATGTAGTATTTCTTCTTCTGTGACTGGTTTATTTCACTTAGCATAATGTCTTCAAGGTTCATCTATGTTGTAGTGTGTGTCAGAATTTCTTTCCTTTTTAATGCTGAATTATATTCATTGCATATACACACCACATTTTGTTTCTCCTTCATGGACACTTGGGCTGCTTCCACCTTTTGGCCATGTGGGTAATGGTGCTATGAACATGGATGTACAAACATGTCTTTAAGTCTCTTTCATTTTGGGGTATACACCCAAGGTTTAATTTTGGAATCAAATGGTAATCTCTATTTTAATTTTTTTGAAAAACCACCATACTATTTCCCCAGAAGTTGTACTATTTTACATTCCCACCAACAGTACACAAGAGTTCCAATTTTTCCTCGTCTGCTCCAATGTTTATTATGTTCTGAGTTTTGATAGTAGTGATCCTCGTACATGGGATGTGAGATTGATTGCCCCTTAATGAATAAGTTTGCTTCTGCATAGAAAGGTATGAAACTTCATAAATATACCAAAATATCTTCACCATTTTCTTACAACTGAATCTGAAATTCTCCGCGATGTATGAGTCATTCAAGGGTCTCAGTAGAATACATGTTAGTTGTTAGCAATAAAGAGCACTCTTGTAATTGTTTTCACATATGGTTAATTCTTAAAACATTTGTGTGCAGCCAATATTATCTTCATGTTACACTTGAGGAAACTGAGATCTGGATTATTCAAGAGGTAGGAGATTCAAACCCAGGTTCCCCCGGGTTGGACGCTGTTGGTCAGCGTCCAACAGCGGATATTATTATCACTGATATAAAAATCATTGACCTACTTAGCAGAGAGCAGGACCCAAGGGAATGTGGGACGTGGCACTGCTTCGCGTTGATGGTGGTTTGGGAGTTAAAAGGGTTGAAAACGTGGATGTGTGTAGTAAAACTAAATTCAAGTGAAGGATCCTAGGACTTGAAAGCTTTCAAAACGGAGGAATGTTGAAGTGTCAGTTAAGGGAAACAATGCAGTAACATTTTACCGAGGGTGGATTTTGCCTTCTTGGGGATTGGCAAGATCCTTTCTCTCCTTCCCAATTTTATACCTAAAATATGGAGATCACTATATTCACAGGAAAAAGAAAGCATTTGAATCTGCAATGTTTCCTAAGCTTCTCAGAGAATTATGGTATTTTATTTACTTGATTTAACTGAAAATGACAAAGCTCATCAAACTTTCTTTCTGAGTTCAGTATAGAACTTGAATATTTCCAACGAAACGCTATGTGAAAGTGTTACACTCCCATTCAGAAATTGGTACATTATAGCTCTAGAATTACTATAGACACCATTTACTTAAAAATAAACCTTTAATAATTTTAACATTCTGATAATGCAACTTAAAATATCAATTCAATACCTGTGTTTTGAGATAAGCTAGACATTAAGAAACGATCAGACATCATGACCCCACTCATCTGTTCCGCATCTGGTCAACGGACACTAAGAACATTCAAATATGGAAAACTATTGGAGTTCCAGCCAAGATGGAGGCATAGGCAGTCGCATTGTGCTTCCTCGCGCAACCAAAACTAAAGACAACAAAAATTAAGAAACAAGAATCAACCAGAACAGAGAGAAATTAATTGAACAGAAGTCGGGCTCCAGTACATCCAGACCGGTAAGGAGCGGTGGAGTCGGAGGCCTGCGGAGAGGGGTCGAGGGGTCCCAGCGGGAAGAAATGCTGGCTGGCAGGCGCGGGCGAGCAGGGCCCAGACGGCAGCCGACGGATTGGTGGCGGACCCTGGGCGCGGGAGGCGACTGGCAGACCCAGTGAGGGACGCAAGGCAGCTAGCTGTCCACAGCCAGCCACACGTTTGCACACACACTAAACAAAAACGGGCAGCGAAAGCAGGCAGCGCCTCTGCGTTTCAAAGCTTAAGAGCCCGTCTGGGAGCTGAGGCCGGGAGACTCTCTCAGCCTCACAGGAGACTTCTCGGGGAAACCCACAGAGTCCGAGAAAGTGCACAAGCCCACCGCCCGGGAGCCAGCACAGGAAGGGCCCAATTTGCTTGTGGGAGGCAGTGGAGGGGACCGAAGTCCTGGAGAGAGTGGAGTAGGCGCCATTGTTCCCTCTCAGACCCCGCCCCCACCTACAACATCACAACCCAGTGACAGGGGTGCCCCACCCTGGTGAACACCTGAGGCTCTGCCGCCCTTACGAAACAGCCACAACCAAACCAAAGGAAAATAAAAAAGATGGCTCAAACAGATTTGAAAGCCCCAGAACCAATTTTTTTAAGTGACCAAAAGATAGCCAAATTACCAGATGCACAGTTCAAAGCACTGGTGATCAGAAAGCTCACAGAATTGGTTGACTTTGGACATAAATTAGATGAACAAATGCAGGCTACGATAAGAGAAATGAAGGAAAACGCACAGGGAAACAATAGTGAGGGGAAGAAAACTGGGACTCAAATCAATGGAATGGACCAGAAGGAAGAAAGGAACAACCAAATAGAAAAGAATGAAGAGACAAGAATTCAAAAAACTAAGGAGAGGCTTAGGGACCTCCAGGACACCTTTAAACGTTCCAACATCCGAATTATAGGGGTACCAGAAGGGGAAGAGGAAAAGCAACA
>PVIA01009144.1:0-64032 GCA_004024845.1 Tonatia bakeri | reverse complement strand
GTTTCTCTGATATTAGAGTGCAGACCTGAACTTGAGTTGCCTGTCACATAGTTGCAGGACACTGTCCGTGTCTTTTGTTCTCAGCTTTGTTTGCCTCTCTACCCATAGTTTCTCAAGATTAATTTCATTCAGTTTCCAATCCTTAAATATCACTGAAAGCTGATAACTCTCTAGGAGGGTTGGGGAAAGGTGATGTGTTACTTAGATTTCCCTTCAGGAATGAAGGGCTTATTGTGCCAGCTGCTGACAGGATTGCCTCCAAAGTAAACTTAGATTGTCAGCTACCTTCAGGGGTCATCTCATCTGTAGAGAGCCACCTCACCAAGAATCACACTCCTGTCATTGGGCATATGATGGTCAATGACTAATGCAGGTCATGGGTTTTAGAACCTTGCTTTGCCCCTCAATTCAGAAATGTTCTGGAGGCTCATTCCATCTTTAGAACTCTTGTGTTGACCTTAAATTATAGTTTAATATCTACTCTTGCCCTGGCCTTTTCCCTTTTCTTCCATCTCACAGGGGTTGATCAGAGAGCACTTGTGATAACCATGTACAAGGGGGATCCTCAAATACTGGAATTTATTAAAAATTTGGTATTTATTCTTACATGTTTAAACTTCAATCACCTTCAAAATACTCACCATTTGACACAATATAACCATTGAGACCTTTTTCCCATTGCTCAAAACAGTTTTTGAACTCATCAATTTTGATGCCTTTTAGTGCTTCTGCCATTTTTTGTTTTACTTCTTCCACATAGGAAAAGCATTTTCCTCTGAGGACATTTTTCATTCAGGGAGACAAAATAAAAAATTTGCTTATGGTGAGATTGGGTGAATAGGAGAGTGGGGCATGGGGGTCATTGCCATTTTTGGTCAAAAACTACTGAACACTGAAAGCAGTGTGGGCCAGTATGCTTGTAAACCACTCATCATGAAAGGAGCAAATGCATTGAAAGAATCTTCAAAACAAAAATTCACTGAAGCCAAATGTAGCCTCTCACAACACCAGCTGGTACACTGATACAGATGGGTTCCTAGAACACTCACCTAGCAGATGAAGCCTGTACTATAAGGGGCTTGCCCTCCAGAAGATAATTCCAGATTTTTTGGTCTCTTCTCACACACATGGGTCTATCTCAGTTCTGGAGTACCTAAACAGAAACATTCTTTTTTTTTTTAAGATTTTATTTATTTATTTTTTGGAGAGGGAAGGGAGGGAGAAAGAGAGAGAGAGAGAAACAGCAATGTGCGGTTGCTGGGGGACATGGTCTGCAACCTAGGCATGTGCCCTGACGGAATCGAACCTGCGATGCCTGGTTCGCATCCCGCGCTCAATCCACTGAGCTACGCCAGCCAGGGCAACAGAAACATTCTTAAAGTCGCATGGCTAACCTTATTTTTCCTTGAGCTTCAGATTCATAAATCAAACTGTATAATCAACATTTCTGCTTGCATTTCTAAAAATCATCTCAACCTTACCATGTTAAGAACTGAATTTCTGAAAGCTCCTCCTATCACAACACAATTGCCTAGTGATTATAACTGCTAGGCACCTAGATACTTCTTCCCCAACCCTAACTATCGTCCTCCAATTTGGTGTCTTCTTCAAAACCCAGATCCTATTGATGAACATCTTCTTGGCCCCATCTCCTCAATGTGTCCCAAATCCAACCACTCTTATCATTTCTACTGCTTTAGCCCTGTCCACATTGCTATCCGTTTTCACCTGGCACATGCCCATGATCTCCTAACCATGCCTCTGTCTCCCCTCTTGCCCCTCTAGATATGACTCATCTAATGCTTAAATGAGACCTTGTTATTCCCGAGTAGCTCCAATGGTTTCCCACTGCAAGAATCAAATCCACACTCTCACCAAAACCCCATATAATAAGCCAGTACTTACATATATCACCATCTACTGATACCTTACTATTTTCGAGGCACGTTGGTGTTCTCTTTATCTATTGTAAAAACTAATTACTTTACATCCCAGAACATTTGCATTTGCAATTTTTGCTGCTTGGGGTGTTCCTCTCCAGGATCTTTGCTGGCCTCCTTCTCCTTCTTAATCTCTAATATCATCTTTTCAGAAGGGTCATCCTAACCACCTAGCTACAGCAACTCCCAGGGTGTTTTATCATTTGATTTAGTTCTATCCTCTTTATAGCACTCATTAGCCCTGATCTTTGTTGCAATGTACTCAGTCGTGTCCCTATGAAATTCATATGCAGAAGCCCTGACCTGGATCCAGTGCAACTGTTTCTGGAAATAGGGTCTCTAGGAAGTAATTAAAGTTAAATGAGGTCATAGGGTGGCCCCTAATCCAATAGGATTGTGGGCCTTATAAGAATAAGAAATAAGTGAACAACAATAAAGTAATTTATGAAACAAAATAAATAAAATAAAAGCAAAAAAGTATAAGAAATAAATACACATATGTACAGGGAGCAAAAGTAGGTTTACAGTAGTTAGTGGGCTAAACATTTTATTCTTGTATTATTATTCATTAATTATTGTATTAGTTTCCATATAAACAATTATAAAACTACTTTTTCCAAACCTTGTATATTTTTTCTCTCTCTCTCACCCTGTGAGAAAACTGCTAGAAGGTAGCTATCTGCAAGCCAGGAAGACTGTACCTTTACTAGAACCCAGCCATGCTGCTACCGTGATCTGGGACTTCTAGTCTCAAAACTTCAAGAAAACACATTTCTGTTGTTTAAGTCACTCAGCCTATGGTATTGTTTTTTTTTTTTTATGGTAGCTCAAGTAGACTAATATATTTGCTTTTTGGTTTATGTGTTTGTTATCTGTCTCCCACAACACAACAGCAGGTTTTGGGGCAAGGTCTCATCTGCCTTGCTCATTGCTGTATCTCCAGAGCTGGGAACAGTAACTAGTGTGTTGCAGGCACTTAATAAGAATATATTAACTGGCTGGGTGACGGTTGCCTCAGAAAATAGGTTGAGGAAAAGACAGATATTCAAATTTAAGTGCTGGTATTTCTGGCAGGCTATACATCTAGTGAAACTTCGTAGCTTAGATCATTCAAAAATATAGGTCAAATATGAAACATTTACTTAAATTTCTATAATTGTTAGAAAAGAAGTGAGGATCTAAAATGACTGAAAATGACAAATGTTGAGAGACTTAGCAGCTGTTTGGGGAGATCTCCTAAATCATTGAGAAAGAGAGAGAGAGAGAGAGATTTATGTGTATTCTGGTAAAAATAAAAATTGGATAATTGAACAAATCCTGGAAAGACTTCTAATATTCATACAAATGAAGAGAAGACTATGTCAAGTTGGTATAAGTTTATCAGACCTTGATTAAAACAAGCCAACTGGGAATGGCTTTGAAAAATTCCTGAGAGCAGGGCCAAGGTTGAAAGGTGAGGAAGGATTTTCATCTGCCTTGAATGCAAGAGAAAAGGATTCAGATCTACTTTTTCACAGAAATAGATCTTTCTTTCTTCCTCTTTCTCCTCCTTTTTTCCCCCTCTCATTTTCCTCTCTCATTTGTTTGTAATTCTTTTATCCATTCATAAGATATTTCATGGACTTCCTTCTATGTGTACCATCCTCCAGGGGACATAATTGCAAATGAATGATTCCCACCTGCAAAGAGCTTAGGGTCAAGTTGGGTGTGTGTGCTCCTGTGTCTGTGTCTGAGTGACACACATGTTTGTGGAAGAGAGTATGCAGGGAAGGGAAGTGGGAAAAGGAAGAAAGAAGGTTTTTATGGCTTTGACATTTAATTTTAAAGTTTATCATTTCCTTTTGCTGTCAGTTATCTATGAAGTATCTGGAAGAAACACCTATGCATTTTATTTGTTATGACTTAAGTAGACTAAATTTTTTTCTATCACTTAAAGGAATCCTGTCATTTCTGGTTGACCAGAACTGATTTTGTTATTTGAGGTATTTTTACACATGTTCTAAGTATAACTTTCCTTGCTTTGTAGTTCTTGCGAGTTTAATTCTAGTCTTAATATATAGGTTTCTGTTTACTAAAGTGGTAGATTTGAGCTCAGTAAAACAACTACTTTAGCATTTTCACCCTCATTTTAAAAATGAGGAACTAAAAGCAGAATTTATGTTCTCTATCATTTGCAGATATAGAAATGCTATTAAGATCCAACTGGTCTCAAAACCTGGAGTTAGAATTTAGGGCTGTTTGCAGAGGAATTTGCTGTTAACAATGAGTGGACTGAACATGAGAAAAGTATTTGAGTTGTGTACTTCACAGTGGTTGAGGTTTACTTAATCATGGTATTTCATGGTCAAAGATAACAAAGCTTTGGTACTCTTCTGCACAATATCAACTCTTTGTATTTTCTGATCTGCTCACTAAAGTTGAATTTTATCATTTTCTTGCTCAAAGATTCAATTCCCATTAACAGAAACCCACTAAAAGGAGTCCACTTTGTGGCTTCAGTGGCCTACCAAACCAAACATTTGCAGGTCAACTCAGGAGAAGAAAAATGATCTCTTTCAAGATGGCTATTACTGCACAAGCAAGATATATTTTTATAAATGGATTTTAACTCAATAGTAGTATCATCTTTCTCTATAATCCCTGCTAATATTAGACACCAAATTGCATTGGCAGCATGTGACAACATAGCTAAGATTACTGCTTTATCCATGTATTAATATAAAATATTTATTGAATAATAACTTATAATTCCCTTTTTCTTATACTTCTTGGCCTCTGTGCCACCCATTTTCTAAAGGTGTTAAGAAATAGAAAATGTCACAGATATTATATAACAGAGAGTGTTCTTATCTGATTTTGGGACTCCAGCATTTGGTGAACTCAGAGAAGACACAGTATATTCACACTGAGGAATTTGAAGCTCAGGAATTCAGTGAGATGTTGTGTAGGCAGTCTGTTGGTCTGGCGAATCTCAGTATACAAGGTCTGTCCAGGAGGTATCCTGCCATGTAATGTGAAACATAGAGACATTTATTGAAAAAAGATACAAGATACAAAAAACATTGTATGTAGGATAATGATACCTTAGTCCCTTTCAAAGTGCACACTTTGGGACCTCACACAGTTCTCCCAATCACCATCAACTGCCCTGTCATATTTTTCTGAATCCCATCGGTGGTCTGAAATCTCTTCCTTTGAAAGGTGATTTTAGTTTTGGGAAAAGCCAGAAGTCACAAGGCACCAAATCTTGGCTATAGAAGGGCTGAGTCACCCGGGTGATTTGATGTTTTGCGGAAAATCTCTGCATGAGATGTGATGCATGAGTGGGCATTTTGTCATGATGAAGCTGCCAGTCACTAATTGCCCATAGCTGCAACCTTCAGAATCATCTAAATAGTTTCTGTGGATGAACATTTAAGTTTAATGCAAAATTTGATGCAGATTCATTGCTCTACTTGCTCAGGCATTTTAAATGCAAAGGCCACAGTACACATGTTCACTCAATGGCTTCTACTGCCCCCACTGTCTAGTACAGCGAAGCCATCATTTTTCACACACGTGCATTCCAATCCATTCTCCTTGGTTGCCAGGTTACATCACTGTTGTGCAAACCATTCTCATTATATTAACAATGGCTGGACTTTTTCCAGACAAACCTTGTCATATGAGGAATGTACAGAGGTGAAGAGGAGCAAAAGGATATCACACAGTGATGATGATAGGAAGGATTCTTTGGCTATTTGATTTTACTATCACTATTTTTTAATCCTTACCTGAGGATATATTTGTATTGATTTTAGAGAGAGAGGAAGGAGGGAGGGAGGGAGAGAGAGAGAGAGAGAAACATCTTTGTGAGAAAGAAACATCAATTGGTTGCCTCTCGTATGTGCCCCAACTGGAGAATGAACCCACAACCTCAGTATGTGCCCTGATCAGGAATAGAACCCACAACCTTCTGGTGTATGGGAGGACATTCCAACTAACTGAGTCACATGGCCAGGGCACTTCAGTTATTTTAGAGCTGCAGGTAAACAGCAGTAAGTTGGACTACTATTGATGATAGTTAAATAGTTTTCCAGGGACATTTCCTATTGACAATTCTTGAGATCTATAATTGGCCTACAATCAGGAAAAATTCAAGTGCTATGTCTAGTGAGTTTTCATGGAGATAGGAAGAAAACCTCAACAGTCAGCAATTTATAAATATTTAAATATTATTCAGAATTTACAAATTCTGAAGTATATCTCAGGAACACATTTTAATATCACAGAAGGTTCACAATATTTTATAGTTTTAGCATCTGCTGAAATCTGCTCTGATTCTGATAAGTATTGCTTTAAAGTATAATTGAATGAAACAATACCTCTATCTTATACCACTCACAAAAATTAACTAGAAATGTGACTAAAAATTTAAATTAAGACTGAAAGCCAGCCCTCACTGGTGTACCTCAGATGTTCAGGCATTGTCCTGTGAACCAAAGGGTTGTGAGTTCGATTCCTGGTCAGAGTGTATGGCTGGGGTTGTAAGCCAGGTCCCCAGTTGAGGGCATGTGAGAGGCAGCCAATCAATATTTCTCTTGCACATTGATATTTCTCTCCTTTTCTTTATCCCCCTTTCCCCCCTCTCTAAAAATAAATATATATTTTTTTAAAAAGCCCTAAAGCTATAAAACTCCTAGAAGAAAATGTAGAAAAAAGTTCCCTGACATGGGTCATAGTAATGATTTTTTGAGTATGACACCTCAAGCATGAGCAACAAAATAAAAAATAACAAATGGGACTACATCAAAGCAAAAAGCTTCTGTACAGCAAAAGAAACAATCAAAATGAGAAGACAACATACAGAATGGAAAAATTTGCAAATCATATCTGATAAGAGGTTTATATTTAAAATATTCTAATATATAAAGAACTTATACACTCAACAGGAAAACACCCCCAAAATCCAATTTTAAATAGGCATAGGATCTCCATATATATTTTTCCAAAGAAGACATATCAATGACCATGTATACATGAAAAATTGCTCAATATCACCAATCACCTGGGAAATACAAATCAAAACCACAATGAGATATCACCTCACACTTATTAGAATGTCTAGCATCAAAAAGACATGGGATAACAAATGCTGACAAGGATGTGGAGAAAAAAGAACCCTTATGCAATAATGTTGGGATTGTAAACTGGTGCAATCACTATGGAAAACAGCATGGAGGTTCCTCAAAAGTTAAAAATAGAACTACCATATAAACCAGTAACTCCACTTGTGGCAATACATCCAAAGGAAATGAAAACATTATGTGAAAAAGATATTTGCACTCTCATGTTTACAGCAGCATTATTTACAGATGAATTATATATATATATATATATAAATTATATATATGTACACACACACAAGTTCTTTGTGAATAGTATTCAGCCATAAAAAAGAAGAAAATCTTATTATTTGCAACAACATATGAACCTTGAGGGCATTAAGCTAAGTGCAATAATAAGACAGAGAGACAAATACTGTATGATTTTACCTATAGGTAGAACTAAAACAAACAAAAATCTAAACTCATAAAAAGAGAGAGAGAGAGATCATATTTGTGGTTACCAGAGGCTGGTGGGTGGGTGGTGAATTGAATGAAGGTTGTCAAAATGTACACACTTCCAATTATAAGATAAAGAAGTACTAGGGAAGTAATGTACAATGCAGTCACTATAGTTCACATTACTGTATGGTGTATTTGAAAGTTGTTAAGGAGTAAATCCTAAGAGTTCTAATCAGAGGAAAATAAATTTTATCCTTTTTAAATATTTGTATGAGATGATGGATATTAACTAAAGTTATTGTGGTAATCATTTGTAAGTCAAGACATTATGCTGGACACTTTAAATTTAAATACAGTGCTTTATATCAATTATATCTCAATAAAAATGGAATAAAGGTCTAATTATAAGCTTATCACATTAACAACAAATTGCCTTTATCAAAAATATAAATTGAATTATTCAGTTTGAATTATTCAGTGGGAATGTCCCACACTCTGTTACCTTCCTTACTGGGCAATATGCTTCTTGGTCAACTACCATCACTGAGAACACAGCTGCACGATGGATGATGTATTTTTTCAATTTACTGGTGACACTTCTCATCAATAATGAGACATTAGTAAAGGAAGAGGAGACAAATCCCCCATACACACACAATTTTGGGTTTTATTGAGAGGAAGGAACTCTAGCTGTTTGGATCATTATGTATTATTAAAAAGGGTAGTCTTTTTAAAACATGAATGTAACGGATGTTTACAAAGGCATCTTAGCCTGAAGGGAAAATAGGGTCATGATAACCATAAGGAAATGGCAGAATCTGTGGAATCTCATTTCTCTGTCAAGTCCTCTTTTGGTTTAATGAGTCCCTGGGGAACCTCTCTTGAGCTTAGAGGGCTATAACTGCTTTTTTTCTGCATTTGGTGTTCACCTCCCCAGCTGATTCTAACACTTATCACATAGGTCAGGATGTGCTTGACTGACATTCTCTCCCAGTCCCAAAGTTGACTGCCATGGTTGGCTAGCAAAACTGGCTCATATATAGTTGGTCATTTCAGAGAAACCCTTTTATTAGCTATGTGAGTAGATGCACTGAAATGAAGGTAAGTACCATTTTAGCTTGTGCTACACTTTATTTCTAGGCTCAAAGCAGAGCACATTTATATATAATTTTCTTTAATTTTTCTCTACATGATTTCAAAATTTTTTTAACCCTTAATCCCTGTTATTGGGCAAGAATACAGTTAAAGATACATACTGCTGTTCATTTATATTTGTTCCTCCTTTAAAACTGTAATATGCTTTCTTAGAATAAGTTTGTAAAAGTTAGTTCCCTTTATTTTCAGGATAGCTTGTTTTCCATTGGGTACAGTGTCTGATAGGTCAAGAAATATTTATTTTTCCTAAATGTTTAATGTCATTTTTGGGCTTTGGGTTAGCTGTTACAATCAATGCATCTTCTTTTTCATCTTGACCATGAAAAGTCAAAGTATTTTTTTTATTTTAATTGTTGTTTCAGCAAGTTTTCTGTCTTTTACTCCTATCCCTGCCCACCACCCCCCAGTCCTCTTAAACAAGTATAATTAAGAGCAGTCTATGTTATCCCTGTATACATTGTTAACGTGCCTAAAGTTACACTGAGAGCGAGTTTAGACTGATTACAGTACAGATTTTATTTTATACTATTTATTTAACATAGAGATGGCAAGTAGTATTCATCTCCTATGTCTGGATCATTGTGTTGAGAAAAGACTGTGCTTTGAATAAGTGTATAATTGATTAGTTATCTCTTTCATGAGTTTC
The DNA here is from genome assembly GCA_004024845.1 of Tonatia bakeri. Classification (NCBI taxonomy): domain Eukaryota; kingdom Metazoa; phylum Chordata; class Mammalia; order Chiroptera; family Phyllostomidae; genus Tonatia; species Tonatia bakeri. The sequence goes on along the minus strand of PVIA01009144.1, from coordinate 54,745 downwards.
AGTGATAGTAACAGTTGTGCATTTGCTACCTTCAAGCTAGAGTGATGATTTCTGGTACTGGCTTGCCTACCACTCCTCATTCACTCCACTTTCCACTCCTGGGTTGTAATGATTTAGTTTACTGATTAATTATTTAAAGAACTAGATTGCCATATTAATATATAATACAAGAAAGTAGGAAAAGAAATTACATGAAATTAAACATAATATCAAAAAGTTTGAATTTCTGATCCTTGAACTACCTGTGCACTCACCAGCATGACTTCAATTTTCTTACCAAACAATAAAAAATCATGAGAGAATTTGGATAAGTTTGTCTTAAGTGCTCCCCACTTTCCGTGATCCTCCAGTTATTCAGTATTATAATTTATGTCTTCCTTATATAGCAAGGATCTCCTTATCTTTTTCAACTTCTGGCTGCTGAAATGTCTTAAACCATAATTAAGTGTTCTTTCAACTCAGTAAACAAATTATTAACAGGACTTCTAGCCAAGATGGAGGTGTAGGTAGATACAGTGTGCCTCCTCACACAATCAAAAGAAGGACAACAACAATTTAAAAAACAACCAGAATTGACAGAAAATTGAACTGTATGGAAGTCCAACATCCAAGAGGTTAAAAAAGAAACATTCATTCAGACAGGTAGGAAGGGTGGAAATGGGCAGTAGAGGCAAAGAAGACTTGTGGTAAGGCAGCAGCTAGAAGATTGGGGTGGACAAGGTGGTGGCTCTCAGAGTGGGAGAGGTGATGGCTAGTGGAGTGGGTGGTCCCATATTTGCATGTGGATAAATCAGGAGGAACAACTGGGACGTGAGAAGAACCACATAACCCAGGGTTCTAGTGTGGGGAAATAAAGCCTCGAAACCTCTGACTGAAAAAACCTGTGGGGGTTGAGACAGTGGGAGAAACTTCCAGCTTCACAGAAGAGTTTATTGGAGAGACCCACAGAGTCCTAGAACATACACAAATCCAAGTACCTGGGAATCAGCACCAGAAGAGCCCAGTTTTCTGGTGAGTAGTGGAGGAAGTTACTGAAAGCTAGCAGAGAGCTGAGAAAAGTAGTATTGTTCTCTCTTGGACCCCTTCCCCACATACAGCTCCACAATGCATCAATGTGGGTTGCCCTGGAAAATACCTAAGGCTCTGCTCCCTGCTACAACATAATAGGTGTGCTGAGACAAAAAAAAAAAAAAAAAAGAAAGAAAGAAAAAAGAAAAAGAAGGCCCAAATTAAAGAATAGATCAAAGATCCAGCAGACATGCAACTAAGCAATGAAGAGATAACCAACTTTTCAAATGCAGAGTTCAAAACATTGGTAATCAAGATGCTCGCAGAATTGATTGAGTATGGTCAAAAAATAGAGGAAAGAGTGAAGGCTAGGAAAAGTGAATTAAAGGCAAATGTACAAGGAACAAACAAGGACAGGAAGGAAACTGGGTCTCAAATTAATGGTTTGGAGAAGAAGGAAGAAATAAACATTCAACCAGAACAGAATGAAGAAATAAGAGTTCAAAAATGAGGAGAGGCTTAGGAACCTATAGGACAACTTTAAATGTTCCAACATTTGAATCATAGGGGTGACAGAAGGAGAAGAGGAAGAGAAAGAAATTGAAGACTTCTTTGAACAAATAATGAAGGAAAACTTCCCCAATCTGGCAAAGGACATAGACTCCCAAGAAATCCAGGAAGCTCAGAGAGTCCCCAAAAAGGTGGATCCAAGGAAGCACACACCAAGGCACATCATAATTACATTACCCAAGATCAAAATAAGAAGATAATCTTAAAAGCAGCAAGAGAAAAGCTGAGAGTTACCTACAAAGGAGTTCCCATAAGACTGTCAGCTGATTTCTCAGAAGAAACCTTGCAGGCAAGAAGAGGCAGAAAGAAGTATTTGAAGTCATGAAAGACAAGGACCTACATCCAAGATTACTCTATCCAGCAAAGCTATCATTTAGAATGGAAGGGCAGATAAAGAGCTTCCCAGATATGGTCAAGTAAAAGGAGTTTGTCATCACCAAGCCTTTATTATATGAAATGTTAAAGGGACTTACCTAAGAAATAGAAGAAGATCAAAAACTGTGAACAGTACAATGACAACAAACTCATGACTATCAACAAATGAACCTAAAAAAAATTAAAAACAACCAAAACAACAACTATGCAAACAACTAGAACAGGAACAGTAGCAGAGATATGAACATCACATGGAGGGTTTTTAGTGGGGAGGGGGTGGGGAGTAATAGGGGGGAAAAGATACAGGTAAGAAGCATAATTGGTAGGCATAAAATAGATGGGCAGAGGTAAAAAATGGTATAGGAAACAGAGAACTCAAAGAACTCATAAGTACAACCCATGGACATGAACTAGGGGTGAATGCTGGAAGGTTGCGGGTACAGGACAGAGGGGGGATAAAGGGGGAAAATTGGGAAAACTATAATAGTATAATCAATAAAATATACTTAAAAACAGTAAAAAAAGAAGAAAGAATACCCTTGTACACTGTTGGTAGGACTGTAAATTGATGCAACTAATATGAAAAACAATATGGAAGTTCCATAAAAAATTAAAAATAAAACTATCATATGAACTAGCAATTCCATGTCAAATCCAAAAAAACAAAAACATTAACACAAATAAAGAAATAAATATTTATATAAATAAATAAAATGAAATATTAATCAGCCATAAGAAAAATATCTTGCCATTTGTGAAAACATGGATGGACCTCAGTGACATTATGATAAGTGAAACACATCAGACAGAGAAAGACAAATACTGTATAATCTTCCTTATAGGTGTAGATGGAACCCTAAAACAGACAAAACCCAAGTTCATAGATACAGAAAACAGATTGGAGGTTTCCAGAGGTGTTGGATGGGGTGGGAAAACTTTTTTTTTTTTAAGTTTAAATAAATTTTTAAATTACCAGCATCTGGGACTCACTACCCAGAGGCTATGATGCAATTTTTCTAGAATAATGCCCTGGTACTCAAATTTTTAAGAGCTTTCACATAGTATTTAAATAAAGGTCTGTTTGAGAATTATCACTGTAGAGCCCTAGAGTTTTTCCAGCTCACAAATTTTTAATTGGAAACATCTGGATGAGATCCAGGTTCCACTGAGCAGTTTCTGGCTAGAGAATAGGGCACTCAACTCCCAAACAGATCTGTATGCTCAGAGTAGAGTAAAAAATGGATATATCCTTTTGCTCCAACTCATTTTCTTTTTTATCCTAAGGTACCCAGATGGATGGTCTCTCAAGATGTGGGTAGCTTGCCTACTTCTAAATCTGGGCACACCATTAACTTTGTCATTTAGAGAAGAGAAGAGAAGAGAAGAGAAGAGAAGAGAAGAGAAGAGAAGAGAAGAGAAGAGAAGAGAAGAGAAGAGAAGAGAAGGGAAGGGAAGGGAAGGGAAGGGAAGGGAAGGGAAGGGAAGGGAGGGGAGGGGAGGAGAGGAGAGGAGAGGAGAGGAGAGGAGAGGAGAGAGAAGAGAGGAGAGAAGAGAGGAGAAGAGAAGAGAGGAGAGGAGAGAAGAGGAGAGGAGAGGAGAGAGGAGAGGAGAAGAGAGGAGAAGAGAGGAGAAGGATAGAAAATATATGGACATTGGAATAAAGAAGTAAAGATATCATTATTCCCAGATCATGTCATTTTGTACTTGGAAAACTCAAATGTATCTGTAGATACACTATTAGAATATATAAGGCAGTTTAAAATGCTGGCTGCATACAGTACAATCTAAGGGAAAAAGTAAATTGCATTCTCACACAAATATATAATTCATAATAGAGCTAAATAGGTATCCACGAGTAAAGGTAAATGGTTACTTCAAGCATATGTACAAATAGTTACAAACTTTTATGACAGACATTACAGAGACATAAAGCAAAGGAGAGATAAAACTATGTTCATGATAGAAAAACTAGTGCCATCCCACCAAGATATCAATTTTCTGAAAATTTAAGTATAGTACAATTCCAGCAAAATATTTAATAAATTATTTTATTGTTGTTCAAGTACAGTTGTCTGCACTTACCCCCTACTGTTCCCCCGCTACACCAGCCATCCCCACTTCCCTCTCCTATTTCCACCCCCTTGGTTTTGTCCATGTGTCCTGTATAGTTGTTCCTGAAAACCCTTCTCCCTCTTTATTCCTTCCCACCTTCCCTCTGGTTACTGTCAGATTATTCTTAATTTCAATGTCTCTGGTTATATTTTTCTTGCTAGTTTGATTTTGTTGATTAGATTTCACTTAAAAGTGAGATCATATGGTGTTTATCCTTCATCTCCTGGCTTATTTCACTTAGCATAATGCTCTCCAGTTCTATCCATGGGCAAAGTTTGATGTATTTATTAAAATATATATATATGAAAGAGCAGGATCAAAACTAAGCCACACCAACTCTGATGAAATGCATAGAATGGAAGTTGTGCTCACCAGAAAGTAAGGCATTTTTGAAGTAAACATAATTAAGAAAATCTGGTATTACTGGAATAGGAACATTGACCAATAAACAGTATAGAGAACAGATCCATAAATTTATGATAATTTGACATCTGATAGAGATGTCATTACAAATTACTGGGGAAAGGTGCACCATCAATAAATGGTACCAAAACATTTTGTTATCCTGTAGGGGGACTGGTCCCACCGTATACACAAAACTATTTCCAAATGGTTTAAAAACTTAAAAGGCAAAGATAACTGTTAAGTATTTGGAGGCTAACATAAAGTTGACTATCTATGTAAGTTCAGAATATGAAAGTTTTTAAAGGAGATATCAAATCACTAAACAGGAGAAGAAAGACTAAGTTTAACTGCTTTAAAATTAATAAGTACATTTTATCAAAATATATCATGAATAGAATGAAAGCAAGTCAAAACCTGAAGAATATATTTTCAGGAAATAATCTAAAATGAATTTGCATTAAGAATATGTAATGAAATGTTACAGATTACTAAAATTTAACAAAACCCCAAAAATCAAATTGTCAAAGATATTAACAGACATTGCAAGAAAGGAAAAACATAAACAGGAAAACAGAGAAACTTAAAACTTAGGAAAACTCAACCTTATTAGACATGAGAAAAATGTAAATAAAATTCACATGAGGTACAACCAAAAATGCACACATTACCAAAAATTTAAGAAGCCAGAGTGTGTGCCCAGTGTTTTGAATTCTCACAGACTGCTGTGGTAGAGAATAGGGTGAGGCAAAAGTAGGTTTACAGTTGTGAGTACACATAATTTATTAATTATTACATAACTTCCATTATTCCATAATTTTCTATATGAACAACTATCAATCTACTTTGTCCCACCATGTATATTGGTGCAACCACTTGGAAATGATTTTTCCCCATATTATAATCTGAGAAATCTACTTTTAGATATATAAACCTGAGAAACTCTGATTTATGTTCACCAAGGGAAATGTACAAGAATTTTTATAGAATAATTATTTGTAACAGAACATAATTGGAAACAACCCAATTATGTATGAGTTAATACATTAGGATGTATTTACACAATGAAATAATATACAGTACTGAAAATGAAAGAACCACAATCACACATACAACATGATTTAATCTTAGACATAATAAGGAGTTTTAGATTACATACAGTATGGTATTACTTTTATGAAGTTCAAAGCCAAGTAATATTAAGAAAATATTTGTATATACATGTGCACATGTAATAGAAACATAATAATAAGGCATAGTAAATACAAAATCCAGAATAGTGGTTACATGGGAGGGGGTGGGAAGGAGTCCCAGGTATTTTACTATTAAGTTTCACAATGCATACATCTGTTATATATATACTTACATGTCTATCAAATATCACAAAGTAAAATCATCTAAAGTATTTGTTATTCAGGTTAACAGTTTTAATAAAAAATGGGAATAAAGAATTTAGTAAAATATTTAATGATTTTGAAGATGACCAATATTCTCATTAAGTCACTTGATCTTTCTTAGTTTCATTAATACTACCAGAAAAGTGAATTTCACTAACATGATCTCTAACTGAACACAAACTATAAGTTTTATCATACAAATGATTGTGAGGTTCTTGAAATCTAGTACCATCTGCTTACTTGTAAGTAGCCATAGGAAAACTGGACTGAACCATCAGCTGAGGATTCTGGGTTTATAAACCAGCATCTGTCATGTCTTTATGTGCAAATCTTCATTTTTCTTGAGTTTTCTTGACTCAGAAAATCAGTTATTCTCAATTTCTTAAAAAAATATTCAAATTGAACTACTGGTAGCTTGTCCAAAGGTACCATTGTCCTTAAGCTATGTGACCAGTTAGACAGCACAGTGAATGCATTTGTTAGCCTTTGCCACAATAATGTGTAAAAAGCTTTCATATTCAGTGGCTCGCAACAAGCACTGGATTTTACTCATCTGTCTGCTTTAGGTTGTGAATCTGCTGGTTTTAGCTCTCTATATGCCTCCATATTTTTTTATTGAAGTTCTCCTCAGGCCTGTTCTTTTCATGGAAGATCACAGGAATGCAAGGAACCAAACCAAATCAAATACATTTATGGCCTTTACTGCACTCATGTCCACTTACATTCCATTGGCTAAAGCTAGTCATACATCAAAGCCCAACATTAATTATGTGTGTGTGTGTATGTTCTTTTCCTCCTCTAATATACTGCAACATCACATGAGCAGGTTAAGAAATGAGAATAATCCAACTCACCTAAAACACTCATTATATGATTCAAAATTAAAATAGAAGGGTAAAAAGAAGCATTTAGAGTAAATATAAAAGATTATTTTTTGTTTTGTTACAACTTTCAACCTCATTTCAGAGTTAGGAACCATGCCCAAGATTATAGAAATCAATAGACTTTCTCAACTTACATATCCTTAGAGGGAATGTGTGTTCAAATAAGATTATGTGAGTAAATAATTAAGACAGTGACACATAAACAGAGTATTTTCTCCTGTCATTCTGACAATAGATTGGAGAGAGTAATCTAAAATTCAGCATCATGAGTTTGGGGTCTATTGGAGTATGACAGTCAGTGGGGATGTGGTAGGAAGGGCTCCAATTTTGAAACTAGTGAGATCTGGTTCTGATTTGGCCCTTGATGATTGTCAGGTGTGAGCTGGCAAATGGCTTAGATTCTCTAAGACTTTAATTCTAGTATGGAAAATGGTGATAATATCACCCTTAAGGTATTGTGATGATCTTTAAACAAGTATGTGAAATGTTTAACACCTGATAGTTGATAACTCATAAAGTTGCAGTTATCATTCAGGAAACATTTATAATATAACCTAAGGAGTTTTTTAGACTTTCCTGGATGTCTTTTAAAACATAATTTCTTTTCTCTAAGATGGCTAAGATATAATTTCACTTGAAAAAGGATGATATTGTCCTAGGAACTCTTCAAAATCTATGATTCAGTGATTCCACAAAGGACATTATTCATTTCAGAGAACCATTTGCCACACTGCTGCATACTTTCAGGCGTGCAAATAAAGGGATCCCAGCTGGTTGCTTTATTTTCAAATAACTACAAAGGAAACAGTAGAATTTTGGCTTCTTGGAATTTTCCTTTGAAAATTTTCACAACCATGTGTGGTTGGAATCTGGCATTTATCGTTTGCTTCCATTCTGGAAATTTATACAGTTCTCTAGCATTTGGTTTGGGTCACATAACTTTTCAATTCTTAGTCCTAGTCTTCCACTTGTATAATTTCCATCCAGTGTGAAAACTCCAGATACCATAATGTGTCTACACAGCAAGATTCTAGGCATAGTAATTGCCCATGGATTAGAAGAGTTCACACAGCCAGATTACTCGGAAATAATGAGGAAATGAAAAATTTACATAAGAGATTATTTCATGTGAATAACCGTGCCTGAATGTACAGGATATAGTCAATTGAATGAATTTTGTAACACTTGATTTTGTAAACATAATAAAAATATACTAACCTAATACAGTTTATATACAGAAAAACCAATCAGTTTCCAAATGACCAGATGAGTCCTACCAACTTTTAAATTAAAAGTTTCTTATTTTGGGGGGATTTTTAAACCAGCTGTTTAAGATCATCTAGGTGATTTGAAATTAGACATTTATTCCTCATCCTGTCAGTCTCTCATTGCATCCAGGACAACTGCTCTACCTATACTTTGAAAAAGATAAATGATCTTAGGAAAAAGTTTATAAAGGAACTAAACCTCAGAAGATTTTCTTTCTTTTTGGATTGAACTTTTTAGTTATTTTGCCTATATCTTGACTACAACTTTTTCAAAGCTGAATTTTATATTTCTATCTTCTCATAGGGCCCTTTGCAGACTTTATAACTCTATAGTCTACTAGGTCTAACTCTGATCTCTGATCCCTACTGTCTTACACCTTGACATTAAGCCCTACCCTGCCTAGAAAAACAGTACCTGCTTCTGACTAACTGATAATTTTGTAAGTCAAATATTATTTTGTAAGCCCAAAGTCATATTTATTTTGTTTGACTTGATTGATGGAAAGCATGATTTATAGGACTTTCTAGCTTCAATGCTTCCCTTCCTCCCTTCCTTCTTTTCATCCATGCATCCATGCATCCATCCATCCATCCATCCATCCATCCTTCATTCATCCCTCCATCTATCCATTGAGTGCCAGCTGTGTGCCGGACATTCTGCTGTGCTCCAGAATACAGAAAACAAAAGATCAGAAAAGAAGTATTTACAGCCTATCAGCAATTGGATCCAGGCTCTGTCACTTACCAGCTGTGTCATCATGGCCAAGTTCCATGAGCTCTCTGTCCTTCAGTTTTCTTATCTGCAAAATGGGAACAATAACAGTGCCCTATGTCAGAGTTGTTTTGAGGGTTAAATAATGTATGCATGTATACTTCTTAGAGAGTCCATAGATTATTCTGAGAACAAGGCTGGTCTTGTGCTGTCAGACCTGTCCTGTTATCAATCCTGTTCTGGTACTTGGTCTTCACCAGATTTACCACCTATTCTCACAAAACTATAGGGGCAATTCATATTGAAAAGTAGTCAAACATTGTAAAACCCATTAAAAGATAAGTTCACAATAATCTGGTTCTTTTTGTTTGCAGAATCTTTTAAAAATATATTTTATTGATTATACTATTATAGTTTTCCCAATTTTCCCCTTTGCCCCCCTCCACTCAGTACCTCTATTCCTTCTAGCAACCCCCCTCAGTTCATGTTCATGGGTCATGCATATAAGTATTTTGGTTTCTCTATTTCCTATACTATTCTTAACACTCCCCTGTCTATTTTGTATCTACCAATTATTCTTAACCCCTGCACTTCCCTCCATTCTCCCCCTTTCTCCCCCCAGCTGATTACCCTCCAAATGATATCTATGATTCTGTTCATGTTCTAGTTGTTTGCTTAGTTTGTTATTTTTTTTTTTTAGATTTAGTTGTTGACAGTTGTGAATTTGTTGCAATTTTAAGGTTCATAGCTTTGATCTTCTTTTTCTTAAATAAGTCCCCTTACCATTTCATGTAATAATGGCTTGGTAATGATGAACTCCTTTAGCTTTACCTTGTCTGGAAAGCTCTTTATTTGCCCTTCCATTTTAAATAAATAGAATAAAGCTTTGCTGGATAGAGTAATCTAGGTTGTAGGTCCTTGCTTTTCGTCACTTTGAATACTTGCCAGTCCCTTCTCACCTGCAAAGTTTCTTTTGAGAAATCAGCTGATAGTCTTATAGGAACTCCTTTGTAGATAATTATCTGATTTTCTCTTGCCGCTTTTAAGATTCTCTCTTTATCTTTAACTTTGGCATTTTAATTATGGTGGGTCTTGGTATGACCCTCCTCCGGGCTCTCTGGGCTTCCAGGACTTGTATATCCATTTCCTTCACCAAATTAGGGAAGTTTTCTTTCATTGTTTTTTCAAATAAGTTTTTAATTTCTTGCTCTTCCTCTTCTTATGGCACCCCTAGGATTCACATGTTGGTATGTTTGGAGATGTCCAAGAGGCACCTTAAACTATCCTCATTTTTTTAAATTCCTGTTTCTTCTTGCTGTTCTGGTTGAATGCTTATTTTTTCCTTCTGTTCCAAACTATTGATTTGAATCTGAGATTCATTCACTCCTTATAGGTTTTTCTTTAGTTCACTTAGTGTAACCTTCATTTCTTCCTGTGTTTTATTAATTTTGTTGCTGCACTCAGAAAGTTCTCTGAACATCCTGATCACCCATGTTTTGAAGTCTGCATCTGGTAGATTGATTATCTCCATTTTGTTTAGTTCTTTTTCTGGGGTTTTGTTCTGTTCTTTCATTTGGGTCGTATTTCTTTTTCTCACCAATTTGGCAGTTTCACTGTGTTTGTTTCTGTGTTAAGTAGAGCTGCTTTGACTCCCTGTCTTAGTAGCATGGCTTATTGTGGAAAAGGCACCTGCAAATTGCATGGGGCAGATCCTTAGGTAATTGCCAGGGTGAGGCAAACCACTTCACCACTTTGTGGCTCTGTGTTGGGGAAGGGTTTGGAGAGTGCACTACTGCCTGGCTTCTGGAGGTTTGCCCAGCACTCGTGCCTTGTGACTGGCACCCTTCTAGCTGTTTCCCTGGTGCTGAAACTCAGAGGGGATGGGTCTGCATATGTTTTAGGCCTGTGTGGGCCCTTTAAGCAGATTCTCCTGAAAACCTAGCAGTTTCGTCTGCTGTCCTAACCCACACTGGTTTTTACAGCCAGAAGTTATGGGACTTATCTTCCTGGTGCTGAAAACCTGGGGCTGGATTGCTGGCTCCAAAGGTATCCCTCCCAATTTTTGTCCATCACATATCAATGTAAGACCATTTGTTCTGCCTCTGCTACCTCTCTGCATCTCTGTACCTCTCCACCTGTCTCCGAGTCTCTGCATCACCTACCTGTCTGGATGAATGTGGCTTCTCTAAATGCTTGGTTGTTGGACTTCCATACAGCTCAATTTTCTGATGGTCCTTGGTGTTATTTATTTTGAGATCTAATTGTAAATCTTTCTGTGGTTGCACGAGGATGCTAAGCATGTTTACCTGTGGCTCTATCTTGAACGGAAGTCTTTTTTTTTTATGAACTTCAAAGGTCAGGGTCAGATATAGGTCTGCCTTCACGGGATCACTTATTATAATATATTCTGCATCAGGGTTAAAAATGTTATAGGCTATTATAAGGTATTAAAATTTTGTTTCACTTGATAATGAGGACTTTTCAAAAAGGTTGATTGTTGCTTGTGGAGCTACAAAGAGGGTGCTCATGTGATTAGTCCTCATATAGTTACACTTCTTTGCCTTATGTTTATGCAGTCTTCCAACATAGTTAGACAGTATGTTAATAATGATGGCTGAGGAGTATTCAGCCAAACATGTTTTGGCAAGATTAAAATGATTTAAGTTACCTATCAAGATTTGTCCTCATGATCCAAATGTATCATCATATTTGTATGTACTCTATAACAAACCATTATTTTATTCATTAATCTATTAAATTGACATTTATTACTATAGACTAAGCATTCAGGATACAGATACAAAAGATACAGTTGTAGAAAACAGTTGTGTCTTTAAGAAACTGATAATCTAATGGAAAAGACCAGAAATAAACATTTACTAAACGTTATGATAGCACTAGCAGAGGCATACAGGGGCATTAAAGAACTGAGGAGAGGCCAAGAGAATGTATATCCTTTATAGTCTTTTATGGTCACTGAATTTTCCTCTTTGGTTTAGTATGTAAATATGGACAACATGCTATAGCACAGCTAAGTATACAAATTTGAAACTTGCGTTTATAAATGAGGAAACAAATAAGAATAGGTTTCCCACATTTTAAAAAGACTTAAAAATAGAACACATTGTCAATGGGTTATTATCTCTACTTTGTATCAAATAAAAGTTTTATTTTTTCTAAAGTTACTGATTTTTTTTGCCTTGTTTGATTCATTATTTTGATGCTGTGTAGTTGCAACCACAGATATGTGTAGTTCATAGTCTGAAAAAGTTTGAGGGGATGAGTGCTTGGAATGTGTTATAAGAGGAGAGTTTGCGACAATTTGGGAGAAAAGGACCTCTAGGTTGGGAAGAGTCATTTCTTATTTGCAATTTTGTGGGAAATCAGAGTTCTTGAACCATAAAAAAATAACCAAGTAATTAGAGAAGGAGAATATGATTTTCATTATACCATGCATTGTATGATTTTCCTCTATTTTTCCCTTCTTGCCAATCTAATTTGGTGTGATTATGAAACAATATTATTAATAACCATTGTGAGCCCTTTTATTTCAGAAGATAATTTTGGTTACCCAATAAATGTTTCATGTAGGACTAAGTGATATGATTTAAGAGTTTATTTTCCTTTGCCCACTACAATTAGTTAGCTAAGTCTAAAAATCTATTGCTAGAATTTAATACTTGGTATGCAAGACTTTATAGTATAATCTTTGGACATTTATTTCATATAGAAAACAATTCCCTTTAACCCTGTTGTATTAAAAGCCCATAATATGACATTCAGGGTAGAAAATTTACGGAAAGATGAGTCACAATTCTTGTAGTTTTCCATCTAGAAAGGAAAGCCTCAAATATGAACAATATCTATAATACATATAAAATCTTGCCAAAGCAATGATTTCTTCATCCATTAAACAAGAACGTTACACATCTGCTGTGTTCTGAGCACCATGTGAGATTCTGGGGACACAACCGTGAAGAAGGCAGCCATATTACATGGCCTCATAGTTTGGTGGGGCTGACAGATATTTATCAAGAAATTTTGAGTCTTCACTATGGGCTAAATACTCTAAAACCAAAGACAAAAGACCCTCCCTCAAGATGATGACAATTTAATGAAGAAGATGGACTATAAACTAAGGAACAAGCATCACGATACAACACTAATTGAGGTGTAGGCAGGACATCACAGGACAAAGGAGAGACCAAGGGAAGTGCTGCCCTTATCCTATTTACTAATCAATTCCTTTTCTGTGTTTCATTATGTGCTGTATAAACATTAGCAACATTTTGTAGCACAGCTAAAATCCATGCTTCATGAGCCACAGAGGAAATGAGAATGTAGAAGAAAAACCATTAATTTTCTTTGGTTTCAGCAGGAATAGCTTCACGAAAACTGAGTTTTTCTCCATTTAAGCTGAGTTTTTCATGAAGGATTCCTAATGTTCTAGGAGAAAAGATTCCGGATGGAGAAATCCTTATGAGCTGTCATATAGAGGAAGGACAGGGTAAATATTTGGTGAATGGTGAACAGTCCTACATGGATAGATCTGGGGTTAAAAGCATTTATTAAGTGATTTTTCAGGTCTTCAAAGTCTTTACATGTCTTGATTAAAAAAAAAGATAGGTTTTGTTTTGAAAACAAACTTCAACATGGGAGAAAATAAAATGAAGAGAGTGGGTACCTACTGGGAGGTATCAGAGAAACACCCAGAAAAAAGTGAAAAGACAAAGCCCTGGGAAATTGGGGCAAAGTTACCTCAAACAGTTTCACAAACTTGCTTCAAGCTAGATATAATGTTTATTTATTGAATCTCTAAATTTTTGTTGAGAAATCAAGTACAACATAGTTTACATGGAGTGGAAAAGGAGAAATATAAAATGTTGCATAACCACAGGAAAGGTAGATGTATTAAAAACTCACAGGACCTAACAGTATATTAAATGCCAAAATAGAGGACACGTGGTGTATACTAAAAGAAGTGATTCTGACTGGAGACGTAGAAAGGGGTCACAGATCTGCCAACAACTCTGGGACCTGCAGTCCATAGTGTGTTTTTGGTAAAATTTTAGTTCCTTGTGGCTTATATTAAATGGAGTTCCCTGGAGACAGGTTCTGGAATGGAAAGCTGCATACAAAAGATTTATTCAGAAAGAATTCTTCTGAAATAAGGAGAGCTACAAAGGAGAAATTGACCCCTGACATGGTTCCTCTAGGATGTGGGCAATTCTACTGGAAGCTCTACATCCCCTCACAGAAGCATTAACTCAAGCTGATGCAGTCCTGAGCCTGTATCTAGGCATCCCTTAATTACTGGCAGCTGGGAGCCCTGTGGGGCAAGTAGAACTCTAGGCAAGGCAGTTTCCTGCAGGTGGAGGTGAACCCCAGTATGAACACAGCAAGGTGCTGTCAGTGTTTAAATTCATAGACAGCCAAGATACAAACCAGATTCCAGGCTGAGGAGTTTCCTTTAGTTTTTCCTTTGTAGGTTGCAGACAGACATAGGAATTTGAGAAGATAAAATGGCACATGTTGATTCTAACTTTAGAACATTTTTTTTTCTGGTAGCTATGTAGTGGGTGCTCTGGCCAGGTGATAGATAAATGCTGGGAAGAGAAACTGGTTTGGAGGTCACTATAACCATTAAGGTCCAATTCAAACGCATGAGAAGTTTTGTCAAATTTCCACAAGCAGAACAATTGTTCTACCTGCCATTCTTTCATAACTCTTGTTATATCTTAATTTTCGCCTCACCACCATGGGACATTATCATCAGCAGTTGATTCTGTGTTTGCCTCCCTGCTGACTGTGAATTCTTTTGAGGCAAAAGCCATATACTTCTATCTGTATCTCCCAGGGACCCAGCATGAGCCATGAACAGAATGGGCATTTGATGAAAGTGTTTTGAATTGAACAGATCAGGGAAGAGAGGATGAGTGTCTAAAATCATGGCAATGGGAAAGTCAAGAATGACATTGATGAGGCAGAACCTTAGGAGGAAATGTGAGGGATAGCTTTTGAGAGTATGGTATCACTTTCCTAACATAGAAATCACTTGTACACCAAACACACTGCAGTCCATTTATATTTAGGTATTTATTTGGTACCCTTTCCTGGCCATTTCTTGCAACATTTTCTCTCTTTATATAGGTTTCTCTAGTTATACATCAAAAAGAAAAGATAAGTTGCAAGTTGATTCTATCATTTAAACGTATGATGACTTGTCATATATCTGACTGAGTCTTTGAAGTTCAAGCAATATTGGGTTGGCCAAAAAGTTCATTTAGTTTTTTTCCATATGATGGCTCTAGTAGTACTCAGTTGTCTTTAACTTTATTCAAAACAATGTTGTTAGACTGCATTGTGATAGCTGTCACACCAAAATGCATTAAAATATTAAAATTGGTGAGTTTTTGTGCAGCCATTTTAATATTGAACATGGAAGAAGATGGGCAATATTTTCAGCATATTGCGCTTTATTACTTTAAGAAATGTAAAATCACAACTGAAATGCCAAAAAAAATTTGTGCAATGTATGGAGAAGGTACTGTGACTGATCGAACATGTCAAAAGTGGTTTGTGAAGTTTCTTGGTACTATTGACATTTTGGCCAAATAATTCTTTGCTGTGGGGTTGTCTTATGCACTGGAAGATATTTAGCAGCACCCCTGGCCTCTACGCACTGGAAGCCAATAGTGGAAGATAGCCAACATTTTCAAAATATCCAAATCAATAATGTTATTGGTGAAAATGAAAAATATGTCTTTTATTTTATAGAAAGAACTAAATGGACTTTTGGGCCAACCCAGTATTTCTGTCATAGTGAAATTTGGGTTCCGTAAGTTATTTTGGCTTATAATCTTAGTGAATGCCCTTAGCTCCTTTGTCAACTATGTCAAAGAATTATGACCCCAGAAAAAACTGTCAAGACTCCTAGAATGTGGAGATTGAAAGTATTTTCTTGTTTCAGGTTATGATTTGGTCAAAACAAGGTATTTCACACGAAAATTGAAATATATCTTGGAAACAGAATACAGCCTTGATTCCAATGGGGAAAATTTTCCAAAGCTGAAAGGAGAATATATTATCTGAGAAAAAAGACTTTATAACGTAGTGGCAAAAGTATGAGATGTATTAGGAAATACATCTGATAAGGAAGGTTGGCAAGTTGACCATGAGCATCTCAGTGTCCCTGTGTTTTATTTTTCTTGCTATAAAATTGAAATGCTACTATTTTCTGTTGTAGCTTATAGGAATACAAAGATGCAATATAGGGATATAAAGTTACAATTAAATGGCAATATTTTCTGCCTTGTGAAATACCGTGTCTTAGTTTTCATAATGCTTATTCTCCACATATTTCTGTTTTCAAACAACCCATATTTAGAACAATAGACTTCAATACTAGAATACATTGTATTTAGTGTTCGATTAGTTATAACTACAGCTAAAAGTCATTAAATGTTTACTCTCTCATCAGTACAGTACTGAGGATTATCTCATTTAATTCTCCTAACAACCCTGTGATGGAGGTTAAATAATTTTACCTAAACGGAATTATATTTACTTTATGAAGAATGAGGGAACTAAAGCATATTTAGTATAAATAACTTTCAAAGATCTGTTAAGTGGTAGATATTTTCTACATGTGTTTAGAGCCTAAACTACTAACATTAGCAATAGAATACACACACACACACACACACATGTATACAGACACATATAGACAGACAGTGATGGAGTGGTTAACTCATGAGCAGTGTTGTGTATGAGTGTCTGTGCATGTGTTTTATACATATAGTTGTGCATAAATAATATGTACAACAGGGAAGCTTGATCATCAGGAAAAAATGCAGCTGTAGACAGTGAGGGCATATGTAACTAAAGATAATAAGCATCCAGCTTAACCTCCTTTTAATTGGAGTAATATATTTGAAAATAATCTACTACATGCAAAACACTATGCTTGATGCTTTAGACTCTGAATGTAATTTCAACTCCTTAACAGTTAAGGAGTAGTTACATTTACACAGTCCTAAAATCATTTCAGCCCTTTGAAGGCAACTGCGAGGCTGATGTGGCCCCCAGTGAAAATGAGTTTGACACCCTGCAGAGCAATGTTATCCAATAGAAATATAATAAGGGCCATATGTGTAATTTAAAATTTCCTAATAGCTGCATTGAAAGAGTAAAAAAAAACATGTAAAATTAATTTTTATAATACTATATCTGTCAAATGATTTTGATCCCTCTTTCCTTTGTAGAAACAAACAAAAAAATAATTCACAAAAATTAAATCACTTTACTATTTTATAAAATCAAGGCTGAATAGTCAGTTTTTAAAGTTTTTACTTCTTTTGTTGATCAATTACAGTTGTCTCCATTTTCTACCCATTATTATCCCCTGCCCTACCCACCCCCACCTTCTACTTTCAATCCTCCACCCCCTTGTCTTTGTCTGTCGGTTCTTCATACGTGTTCATTGACTTGACCTTTCCCCTCCTTTCCCCTGTATTGCTGAGTTACTTGAGCAATTTACACAAGCCTTCTGATGGAGGATTCTCATTTCTGAGAGAGTTGGTTGTACTTTATGTGAAATCCTTGATAAAAAATATGATCAATTTATCCTAAATTTTTTCCTGAATTATATTTGTATACAACTCATGACCATATCCTCTGCAGGGAGATGTTCTATCCAACTAAATTCTAAGGCTAAATGGTTATTAGTTATTCAAATTCAGCAAATATACATTGATTGTCTGCTATCCACCAATTATAGATATAATTAAGAAATAGTTCTTTCATAGATAAAGCTCATAGGTGGACTAGAGAAAAGATAAACCAACACACAATGCCATATAACAAAATGCAATGAGTGCTTTGTTTCTATGATGTTACAGCATATGGTACATTTGTCTTCAAACCCTGAGCTGTTTCAAACCTATTACACAAGCAAGCAAGATGCAGTTGCCTGGAGTATGGAGAAAATAGTAGCTGTTGCTTCAAAGAAATGAAGTTTGAGGCTTTTCCATGTTAGAAATTGACAAATATTTAGAATCTTCTCTAAACTCTAATTTTGGTGTGTTTTCAGTTTTTAAAATGTTAAAAATTTAAAGTGATATATGCAGTCTGTAAGTATCAAATGTTATTTTATTATCAACTTTAAACTTGTTGCTCACACAATAGAAATAGCAAAGAGCTTCGTAGGAAAAGGACTGGATTAGGAAAAGCATCTATACATAATTGTAATGAGTATTAGAGTTTTTATTTAAAATGTAGTTAATATTGATTAATTTTGGCTATCCACCATCCAAGTGCCATTTCTTTTTGGAGAGAATTCTTCATTCTGTGGATGTATAATGATTTTCTGCCTCGTATCTCACTGAAGTCCTCTGATGTTCTAAGGATAGGTGGCTCTGTCTACAGAGAATAAAATACTGTATCTTGGAAATTGTGAGGAGGATGTTAGTTTTTTGGCCATATGGACAATTTTTTTGTTCCATGTAGACTTCTATTTCTTCTCTTCTCAGCCCTGAGCCTCACCCTCTTCTACTTCTACCAAATCTAGTACCCACAAGCCTCCTGGGGTTTCTTCAGTGTAAATCTGCTTGACTTTCTTGGGTATCCCAAAGTACAGATAACTGCACTTTCATTTCTAGCTCATTCACACAGCTAACTCACTAATCATTCTTCCACACTTTTCATCTTTTAAAACTTGGTTGAAACGTTTCGCCCACTGAGGTCTCCTACATGCTTCATCCTTTTGACTTGATATACTCTTTATTCCCTTAACATAATTTTGTAATGACTTCAGGAGAAATAGTAGATAAATACATCTTGTCAATATAGCATCAACATCCTCATGACACATCTTTCAATAAGCTAGGACAAGCATAGCAGGATGATGAGGTTGTTAACGTGTGTCCAGTGTTGACTGTGAATAACCTCATGTTCTCCAAAGCACAGGACCACATTGTTACTCAGGCAGCTGCAGCGCAAAAGGATGGTATGGCAGCTCCATTCTGGATTTTTTAGTGGAAGATGTCAGGGACAATGGGGCCAGTTTTGCATCAGAGTTTGATTGCCTACTGTTCATGATGTCTGACCTAATTTTGACATCAGTACAAGAAAATCTAGAATACAGGCATGCCAATAGTCTCACAGAAAAAAATCAGTTAAGTTTTTATGTTTTCTGTAACCTACTCAGTTAAGTACTTTTGCAGACATTTTTCTCAGTTAAACTGAAAGAACTTAATGTTCTTCCACCTGGTTCAAGTTGAAAGTATATATGTTAGCCTTCTCTCTCTCTTCACCCTATCTGAAAAAACCAAAGAACCTCAAAAATTGTACTGGGGCTGAAATTCAGATATTCTATTCTGAATTTAGGACTTACAGTTGTTTCCAAATAGCATTGCCCTGGTTGAATTTATGGCCTTTTGATGCCCTGGACTGTTCTGAGGAAGGACTCTACCCAAGACTCCGATCTCTCCATAGCTGGCCCATGAGATCTGAGAGAGAGACGGCTCCAGTCAAGCCCGGAGAGTGTGCCTGTTGTCAAGGGATACAGCCTTAGGCAGAAAAATGGGAAAAAAAGACCATGTCAGTTTCTACTTCCAAGAAAAGCAGTTGCTATTTTGATAACAGCAATGCCCCTTCAGTTCAAAGTTACCAGCTATCAAAACAAGTTGCAGTTCACAGAAGTCTAACTCCTTTCCATTACGGAGAAACAGATCTTAGCATAATTGAGTCCAAATAAAAATATATTTATAGAGAAAACTTGGTCCATGACAAACAAGGAGAAATCAGCAAGAAGCTGAGCTTCTTAAATATTCTGGCAAAAAAAACCCCAAAAAACAAAAAACCTCATTGTATGTGGTTTATACACTTAGGTTTAAGAAATCATTAGAAAAATTATCTTAGAAGAAAATGATATTGTAAAAGATGATTCACTAAAGAAAGAGGTTAATAGAAATCAATCATCAATCAAAACAAAATACAGAATCACTCCTGTTTTTTCCTGTGTTAACTGGTCAGAGCAGCTCTACTCTGCAGTCATTATGAGGTTTGAACAGGAAGTATTATTGTCTGGCATCAGAGCCAAGGCAGGATCCAGCTTGAACCTCCAAGTCTTTTCACAAGGAAGTATGAAATTGCAGAACCATGTGGGTGGGCAATAGATTTGATCTGACTCTCATTTATTAAATAAACACCGACTTGAGTAGTTGTACTTCTGAGACCTTTAGCAGTGGCATTGCCAGCATATAGCACTTAGGTGGGAGGGGTTTTGACCCCATTATAAATCTCCATGAACACCCCCTTCCAAGTCACCCCTAATAAATGTACAAACTAAGCAACCTAAGTGAAATCAAGTGTGCTTGCTTCAATATAGCTTCGAGATAAATCAATTAATCTCCACTTCCAAAACCTTTTCAGTACTGAGTCCTGCCTAGAGGGACTTTCTGGCACTGTCACTGCACTAAATTTTAATCCAGATCTTGAGATTATGTGCAGTGTTGGTCCTTGCTGAAACCAGAGCACAAGGGTCCTCCTTGCTTCTCAGTTCTCTTGTATTCCTGCGACATTAGCTGGCAGCTAGAGCAGGTAAAGAAAGCCATACTGTTTGTGCAGTATAAAAGATGACTTCTTAAAGATGTGCAGACAGGAAAATCCATGCTTGAGCAATTGTGAAAACAAGAAAAACCTGAAAACAATTAGTGATCTATTTATACATGTAAAAATTGGAATATGATATCTTACTGTATGGAATGGACAGCTCCCAAATTTTTTCTTCACAAGTTTCTTGGCAGAGATGAACAAATTCTGGAGAGGAAATCATAGAGGGAGGTTTTGTGAGTTGTCTGAAATGGACACATATGGATGAAGCATGCCCGCTTTAGGTCAGGTTCACTTTTTCAAAATGTATTGGATAAAAAATAATAGAAAGGGTACAACACAATTTTTCATTCCATCACACTCTTGCATTTCCAATTATGGTATTGGTCAGTATAACCAGTAAAAATTCAATATTTGTAAAATGACTATATTCTAAGCCTATTCTAATGATTAAATTCTAATAAATTTTCAGCCAACGTTTGAATCAAAGAACTTGTGAATAAAATTCCCTTGGATTTTGATATCTGTCATCACAATAGAGAACTTATTTTCTGACCTAAATATGTGGAAGATTCTTCTGGGTACCATGCAAAGGATGTTCAATAGAACTCTGGTAATAGATGCTGGAAAGAATCTTAGAATCCATTGAGTCTAACTGCCACGTCTGCTCTGGTGAGACTTGAAGTCTTATTCTGAATATACCCTGCTGACATAGTGATAGTCACTGTTATAAATAAAACACCAGAAATAAAAAGAAAATATGTACAAGCAATTGGAACAATATTTTTGATGGGGTCGAGTAACAAAGGTATCAAGAAAGCTACATGATCAGGTACAGTAAATAACCAGAATTAGTTTCTTATATAGCCACTCAAAATATTCTTTCTCTAGACATAATGCTACAATAGTTTCATAGTTTTATATCCTCACACCACGTGACTCTTTAGATTTTTTAAAACCACAACTATGTCTATTGAACTACATTTCATAAGCTGTCACTTAGCTGGACAAAACTCCTGGCCTGATATAGCTGGAGTGATTTTGTGTATGAGGCATTGTCTGCTTACTAAGCCTTGCCTGTGATTTCAGTATAAACTGTTGAGTGGACATTGTCTCTTACAGAACATATGAGGGGGGACCCCCCAAAAAACAGAGTTTATTTATAAAAAATTATTTTGCATTTATACATGTTTAAACTTCAGTCACCTTCAAAATACTCACCATTTGATGCAATACAACTACTGAGATCTTTTTTCCACTGCTTAAAACAGTTTTTGAACTTGTCAATTTTGATTCCTTTTAGTGCTTCTACCATTTTTTTGTTTCACCTCTTCCAAATTGGCAAAATGCTTCCCTTTGAGAACTTTCTTCATCCAGGGAAACAAACAAACAAAAAAAAAGTCACTCAGGGCAAGATCAGGTGAATAGGGAGAGTAAGGCATGGAGGTCACACCATTTTTAGTTAAGCTGCTAAATGTTCAGTGCAGTGTAGACAGGTGCGCTCGTAAATCACCCATCATGAAATGGGTAAATATGTTGAAAAAGTCTTAAAAAAAATTCACTGAAACCAAACACAGCATCTTACAACAACAGCAGCTGGTCCACTGATACCGATGGGTTTCTAGAACACTCACCTACTGGGGGAAGCCTGTACTACAAGTAGCCTGCTTTCCAGAAGGTAATTCTGTTTTGGGGGGGTGCTCCCTTATAGAAGTTGACCCAAAAGACACCAGATACAATGGACAATAATTCTTGTGGGAATCAAGCAATTCTCTGATGCTTAAGATAACATTAAAGAAATCAGATGAAAGTAAGGATATAACTGACAGAGGGGCCTATGAAGTCTTTAAAAGAGTTAGGTCAACTCAGGAGGTGCTCGTGATATTCCTGAAGATGGACATCTCCATGCTGAAAACACTGAAGAGAACTTTCCTTGGAAGAAGACAGGATGAAAGAACATTAGGTTCTAAATGTAAAGGGAACACCTCCCCCCTCAAAAAAGTTGGAGACTCAAGGATGTTCTTCATTTGATAGATCATGGTTCTGTTAATCCAGTGGTACCCAAATGTTTTGGCACCACAGACTGGTTTCGGGAAAAATGGAGGTGGCAGGAAGCAGGAGGCAGGAGGTTGAGCTCAGGTGAGCTTCACTTGCTTGCCTGCTGTGCATGGGCATTGGGGAGACAAGAGGTGGAGTTTAGGTGAGCTTTGTTTGCTGCCTAGCTCCTAACAGAAACCTGCAGTTCAAGGGTTGGGGACCCCTGTCTTAATCCTTAAAACTCTTTGCTCCAGTGGATATGTCTAGTCATAAATCTTATGAAGAGACCCTATGACCTGGCACCATAAATTGGCATACAAGCAAACCCACCCGGGATCTTAACCTTCTCTGCCAGGGAAGTCATCATCTGAATGGGAAAAACCATGGCAAAATTTTCCCTTCATTTAACAAGAATGACTCATTGTAGATGTATCATCAGGAAGTGTTTTGTTCCAAACACAGTTCCTAGAAATAGTGGGGCATTCCAGTCCAACAGATGAAAGCCTGGCTCACAAAAACTAAACCAGCATGCTTTGTGCCACTTAGTTACAAATTCAGATCACCAGCTTTCAAGAAGACAAGAAGGAGATGAGACTTCTAAAAGAATGGCTAATTCCCAAGTGTCCCTCCCAAGCAACCCCTCCCAAGTGGGGTTACCTAGATTGTACAATATTTATGGCAAAATTTCAATCCCAGGAGATATCTTCCTCATTACTCTTGGACCCATCCTTTCTCACTGCTCTCACTTCTTAAATGAAAGCATGTTTTATCAGGGTAAACAACATTTAGTTGAACATTTAATCCTATTGTGTAATTATGAGAACTTAAAAAATTTATTCAACTTTTGGGTTATACAGTTGTGTATATACAACATGTTAGTAAATTTTAACATGAAATTAATACTTAAAAATTTTAATTAAAAATGCATGATATGTTAGGAAGTTTATTAAGCTGAAGATGGAACACTGAATCTAGTTCTGACTTTCCCAATAACTAATTTAGATCAGTGGTTTCACTTTATCTCTCTATTCATCTAGGTAATGAGAGAATTGAGCTAGTTGACTATAAGTTCTTTCCAGACCTAAAGATCTTTGATTCTAAATATAACATGTTCCTTCTTATTTCACAAATAACAAGTCAGTGTTTGCTAAGTGCTGAATGACTGTATTAGATATGAAGTGTCATGTTGGTTCTAACCAGCATTGGGAGACAGATTTAAGGAAGGTGTGTGATCTGAGCCAGGCTTGAGGATTTTGATAAGTGTAGAGGAGTCAATGTATGGGGATATGGCAGAAGCTAATATATGGAGAAAGAAAAACTCAAGGTATGTTAAGAAATCAGAAAGCAGACTGAATGTTGGCACGAAAATTAGAGACCAGATTTTGAAGAGTATTTATTGCCTGAACATACAGAATTTATTCAAAACAATAGACGGCACACAAACTTTGGCTTGTTTGTTTGGAGTTGGGTAGCTGGAAGAATTATATATATAAAAAAGTTTTTGGAAAAGGAGCAAGGGTTGCTGCTTTCTTATGGCCTGTTAGTTTCTATTCTAAGAGCATGAACAACAAAAATATCAACTTCATTTTAAAGCACTGATGATTTATTTAGTTTTTATTCTGTGTCAGAGTGTAACATTAGGGCAGGATGCAGGATCTATTAGATTACTATTTTATTATTTAATTCACTTTATTTGTTTCATTAGAGGTTAATCACAGAATGTGTTTTTTGTGTTCTACATTATTGCTACGGGCTATATGTTTGTGTCCCTCAAAGTTCGTATGTTGAGAGTCCTGACTCCCAATGTGGTGGTATTAGCAGGTAGGGCTTTTGGGAGGTAGTTAGCTCATGAGGACAGAAACCTCAAGAAAGGGATTAATGCCCTTATTTTTTAAAATTATTTTATTGTTGTTCAAGTAGAGTCATTTGCATTTACCCCTCACAACTACCCCCCACTCCAGTTATCCCCACCCCCCTCCCCTGTTTCTACCACTCCTTGGTTTTGTCTATGTGTCTGGTATAGTTGTTCCTGAAAACCCTTCCACTTTCACCCTCCTATATCCCTCCCACCTTCCCTATGGTTACCGTCAGATTGCTTTTAATTTCAATGTCTCTAATTGCCCTTATAAAAGAGACTCCAAAGAGTTCTCTCCCAGTGTCTGTTACATCAGGACAAAGTGACAAGATAACTATCTGCAAACCAGCAAGTGGGGTCTCATCAGACACCAGATGTGTTGGACTTGATCTTGGCTTTCCCAGCCTACAGAACTCTTAGGAATACATTTCTGTTGTTTATAAACCACCTGGTTTATGGTATTCTGTTATAGAAGCTTGAACTAAGACAAATTATTTAAAAGTCATACTTATTCCCCAAGTATTTCACATGTGCTATAATTAAGGGCCTAGGCTGACTGCTGAGAACAAGACAGATATAACCCCTACATTGGGATTATTAATATCTATTGCTTTACTTCTTAGGCTGAGTGATATTTCAGAACTGGTGTTTTTGTATTTGTATTGCACATTTTTTTGGCAATGATAAATAAAAACTATGTGGAACATACACACATAGTTTAACAGATATCAGAGATCTTTATTTCCCTCAGGGAGTAGTTTCAGGCAACACCACTGCATGTCACTTGTATTGTCAAATCCTCCATGTTCATAAAGAGAAATTTAAAGTTTGTCAATTTAAGTAAGATTTGTGCATGTAAACAACTTTATTTGCATTAGTTTTTCTAGAAAATGCAGAACTAGACATTAGATAATCCTATAGTTTCTGTAGGGGCAAGAACGGCATCAGGTGGTGTGATGGAGGCAACAGGAGACATCAGTGGAATTAAGGGACAGTCAATGAAAAAAAAATGAAGCTGGATCCACCAGCTTCCATTATATTTCAAGACTCATAATTTACACTCAGAAAAGGCAAAGACCCTTTATTAGTACCTTTGTGATCTCATTTGTGTTGCTTGCTTCTCTATTTTTATTGTTAACTGATTTCCCTTGTACAAAATATGAGGCAATGTGGGATCATGCCATGTGATGTGATGACTCTTAGGCATGGTTTTGGTACCACATGTTTTCAGTAGAACATAAAAGAAGGGCAATACCCTCAACTTAGAGATTTTAACATTATAAGGCACTTAAAAGCCATCATAGAATTTATCATGGTGCTTTTACTAGGGCAGTGTGGTAGAAAATTTTATGTGCTGTGAGCCCCTAGGTTACTTATCTCACAGTTCTTGGCCTAAAATGTTTTGATAAATGGAGGCTGATCTGTATTTGAAAGGATACTGTGGAGTCTATATTCTTTTGTAATCTATACAATCCTGTAAAGATTATCCAGTACATCTTTTTTTTTATGAATAGAGAAATGAATGTTTATTGTATGGATTATAAAATGCAGTTAAAATCAATACTGGCTCTAAAAATGCAGAAATATAACAGGTGAATTCAATATAGACAAGTGTTAAGATAAATACACTGAAAGAAAATAATTCAGCTCCAGTATATCTTTGTGATCAGTTCTTTCAATCAGGTTTTTGTCACTTATTAGATTTGCCAACTTTATCTTTATGAGTCATTTCTCAGGTTGCCAAAAATATCAGGCAAGCAGTCAAGGTGGGGCCGACAGTTACCAGCACTGGCCTCCTCCAGATGTAGGCAAACTCTACCTCACTACCTCACTACCTCACTTTCTGACCTAAACTGCTCCATGGGCTGCCTACTTATTCCAACACTATATTCTCTAGGGCTCAGCAGAAATTTGTATTTCTGACATCTCCCCTTCCTCATCTAAATGAAAATTTAAGTGCATCGTATATATAAATCTATTAGAAAACTGTAATATAAAGACATATAATCTACCTTCCCTGGGAAATTTCCTTGGCCCACCCTCTAGATTAGGGTCCTCCTGTCATACTCTTTCATTGCTATCTGTGCGTCTGCATGACACTTTTCCCAGGTATAATTATGTACTTATTTAGTTAGTGGTTTAGTGTACATTTTCCTCTCTGTAGTGTAAGATCGAAGAAGGAAGAAGAAAGGGGGGCTCTATCTATATTGTTCACTGTTTCATACTTATTTTCTAACAGAATGCCCCATGTGTGTAGGACAACCTCATTGTGCTGAACAATAAACAGAATTGCAGTTAGATATGTAATATTAGGCACTTCACAAATGTTGAATCAAATAATGTGTTGGTTCACTATATTAGATCTTTTCTCAAGAAGGATTTTGAGGAATAATGGGGGCAATTTTAGTTCCAGTGACAGTCCCATGGAGAAAATAGACATTCCCAGCATCTGGATGAAGGTGTTGCTAGTTTCTAATAACAACACAGGTCCTTCTTCCTAAATGTGGTCTTAAGTTAAGACTGTTCACAGGATTTACTTTATTCTAGAACCTGTTAATTTACCATCACATTTGTATATTATTAACCAAACAGAATAATAGCTGGATATTATAGGAAATTAAAAAGATAAAATCAATCTCCTTTTATTCCTTAAAATTCAGAAAGCCCTTGGTTAAATTGAAGTGGAAATTATAACCACAGATATAACCCCCCTGGAGTGCAGAGCAATCAGTAATAGAAACTGGCCAAACTCCTGTAGCTTCCTTATGACACAGCACTAAATACCCTGCATGAAGGTTGCAGCTGGAGGAGCAGAAGGAGGCTTTCAGAAAGATTACCCCGGCTTCACAGTGTCCCAGGTTGTGGCATTTAAGGTGCAGACTCTGAAATCAGAACACATGTGTCCAAAGCCTACACTTGTCACTTACTATTTGTTTTTGTTTTTGTTTTCCTGGGCAAGTTACTTAAACTCTCTTTGCCTCAATCTTCTTATCTCTGAAACAGAAATGATAGTACTATGCACTTCATAGGTTTATTGTAAAGAATATATTAGTAAATGCAAATAAAGTTTATAAAAGAGTTTGCTAGAGTAAATGTTCCCCAAATAATATTTTGATGATGACTAGCATAGAGCATGGGACTTGGACAGGGGTAGAGGCCAACACTAAGCACATCAAATAGGACAATTTCCAAATACTCATCGTTCTGGCTAAAGAAATTGAAAAATGGGAAGGAACTCAGGTTAACCTGCACTTCTCAACTATATCCAAGAAATAATATTATTTGGAATTTGTAGGAGAGTTTGCAGTTGTCAAAGCAGTCTCACAGATATTAACATATTTGTTATAATATCTCTTTTATGTGTAGTCAGGGAAAGCACTGATGTGCCTCTTCAGAAGATGAAAGAATTAAAGATAAAAGGTTAAGTTTCAACCAAGATCAAATGGTCTGTAAGATGGGATCAGAGATTGAAATTTAGTTCTCCTGAAATCTAGTCTAGGACTTTCATACTTACTTCTTGGCTATAACTCTGAGGTTGTCTAAGATTCAAAACTCTTACATTTTTTTCTGCCCTTATCCTTTTTATAAATCTATTTATTCTGGTTATTCAAATGTACTTAAGTGTATGTACTAAGTGAATAGCAATATTTGTTCATATAATGTTTTGCATCCCAGTGTTTTTTATTCACATTTAATAAATAGTTACTACATATTAAACACTAAGAATACAGAGATGAAGAAGACCTTGTGTTGACCTCAAAGAACTTATGTTACATTGGGGGATGAAAGGTAGAAAATAAATTAAAATATAGTATGACTCAGTAATGGTGGTATATATACTAGGAGGATGTAGTACAGGGGAAATTACTGAACTTGGAGAAGAATCATGGCAATGGTTAAGGGAAGAAATAAACTGAGCTCACACTGAGTTTAGGAGTTAGCCAATATTAATACAAAAGAGCTCATTGAATTGATCACATATTAGCACCAATTGATGTTTAGCATCACATTAGCGAATTGATGGTTTTTCTATGTCAAGAACTGTTCTATGTCAAGAACTAAGTGCTTCCCCTGAGTTAATAAGTAGCAAAGAAATATAGCACTATTAAAATGGTATTATAACTTTGAATACAAACACATTTAAAAATACATCTTGAATTTGTTCACTCTCTCACTCTTCAATGCCACTATCATCTCTCTTCTGAAGATTTATGTGGTATCCCAAATGCCCCACCATTACTACATTTTTACCAAGAGTGCCTCCACTCTTATCACAGTCCAAGCCATTTCTAGCAGAGCAGCCAGAATTCACTTCTTAAATAATAGGATCATGTAGACTCTC
Organism: Tonatia bakeri; assembly: GCA_004024845.1. Taxonomy (NCBI): domain Eukaryota; kingdom Metazoa; phylum Chordata; class Mammalia; order Chiroptera; family Phyllostomidae; genus Tonatia; species Tonatia bakeri. The sequence goes on along the minus strand of PVIA01009144.1, from coordinate 26,170 downwards.
TTGCTTAAAACTCAATGATTTCCCATTTTATTTAGAAGCCCCAAATTTTCTTCATGGTCATTGAGACCTTGCATGATGTGGATCCTTTCCATTCTTGTCTACCTCCCTTCCTCTGTTCCTCCCTCCTTCCTTTTTTCTTTCTCCCCCCACCCACTCTCTTTTCTTTTCTCATCTCTTAATGCTACCTTTCACAAGTCCCTGTACACATTGCATGGAATAGAGACACTATAGATGCCAATATGTGATTCTTAAAAAAGGAAAATGGTTTCATGGTTAGACAGTTTTGGAAAACATTGAGTCAAACTAAAACAGCTTTTGTTTGTTTATTTGGGTGGTTGGCTTTTACATTCTATAAACTTGTAAATATCAAACTATATCTTGCACTATTCTCCAATCTAATCTTGTTAATCAAAATGTTTTTTAAGGTGATTCTTATATGAAAACACTCTTAGAATATATTTTGGGAAATGCTCTATCCTATATAAAAGCCATATTAAAGAGATTACCTTAAATTGGGTTCAGGAGGTCAGCAAGTTTAAAACCTCCTAAATCTTATCTTTTTTGAGAAAAGAATAGAAGGAACACCATTAATAATCAGTAACTATTTTTGCCAGATGTCAATAAAAGTTTATGAATTCCTTAGGGATGGAGTGAAGCCACCTTTACCTTTTTCATTCCATAGCTAGGGTTTCCTTCATATTCTTAAGGTAGATTTTAAGGAATGAAATGTCACTCTTTTGAGTTAATTTAATTCCAATAAAAGTTTATTGATGATCTATGATAAGAATATGAATGGTAAGTTTCTTCATCAGGGAGCACCATCAGAGTGAAGGAATTGTAAAATTTTTGTCCTGTTTTCCAGTCAAAAAGGCTGGTTACTGTTTTGATATAAACTCAGGTGCTCCTTAATACATTCTCATAAATCAGAAAGTGTATTTACCAAATGTTAATTTATCATAAAGTTAACAATAACATATATGGGTGATAAGTATCCTTTCATGGGTTTTACCTGTTATAAAAAAGAAGAAAGAAAATTGTGGAACCGCCCAGCATAAGTTCATAAAGGGAATAAAAATTATGAAGATCTTTTCAATAAATCCAGCTCTATATTAAATCATTTAAAAAGACTGAAAGAGGACTGATAAGTGCTATAGTTTAATGTTAGTGTGACTTTCTACTGTTTTTTTTTTTTCAATTAAACTTCAAAGTTTAATTGAGAAATTAAACTTTCTTCAATTGTGTGTGCTGGGATTTAAGATGGGAGAAATAGAATGGTTGTTCTAGAGTAATTTCTCAGCAATAAAGCCTCCTCCTTGGAGATCTATTTTTTCCTGTTCTGTTACATTTATTGCCACCAAACATATCTTCCCCAGAGTTGAAAGAATAGATATGAATAGAAAAAATGGGACAAATATTTTTGAAAGGGAATAGATTCAAAGAAGAATGTATTCTTACACTATTTCTACTACTGTTAGTATAAAATTAACATGATTTTCAACATGAAGGATGAATAAACCAGAGTGCATGAAAGATCTGATAACTAGCAGATAAAGGTCTACAGCTACTTAAAAGAGGATCATAGCACAAATTCCAAAGTGCTTTGATTTTTTAGGGTCATAAAATAATTAAAGAAAGATATATATTGGACAACAGAATTTTAGGAGATTTTGTTGAATCTGTACATGGAAGGGGGCAAAGGTGTCTTTTGCCTAATCCAATGGATATTCAAAATTAGGTTCACATCAAAAAGGGATTAATCTCTTCTTTTTGCCACTGTGGCCTTACCCTGAACTCAGAGATGTTTGTTCTGAAAGATCCCATTCTGTTTGTGACTTGTGAGCTCTCTACATTTGGATGCTCAAATGGACAACTTGGTCATTTGGTTCCTCTCCAATGCACAGACAGATGCAGAGAAAGGAAGAACCATTCTTGTCTTTGCTCAGTCTATTATTTACAAATGGAGGGTGTAACTGGTCCTAAGCAAGAATATCTCTTGCCAAGAACAAACAGAATCCTATAAAAGCAATTTGCAAAAAATAAAGTGTTCGTCCTAGAAGACAATCTTTGCACTTGCCAGTGAAACCAGTGGGAAGGATCATAGTGAATCAATTAAATTCTCTGGACCCCATTTGGACCCATCTACTGCTTCCACAATGACTGTGGTGTTGAAATTTAAAATATATGCAAAACCGGCTTTTTCAACTGTAAAGAGTTTTTTAATGTTTGTGTCCTAGATAGAGTCCCTCCAGCAACAGAAACTGAGAAAAGGAATTTAATGCAAATAATTTTTTGAAAGATCACAGAAAATGTGGTGGGAGAATGGGGAAGTGAGACCAATACAAAGTGGGTTAAGCAGATTATTGCCTTGAATGTTGGGCTCACTCCCACTGGAGAGCTCTGGAAACAGTGCACAGCTTACCTCAAATGTGCCACCTCAACAGCAGGAAAGCTGGTATACTCTCTTCTCCCACTTGTCATGGGTTGAGGCTGCACCTGTCAATGCTTCAAGACCTTTGGCTTGCCCTATGATGTTGACCACGTACAGCATAGAAATCCCTTAGACAGAGAGAAATGAGTGCTTATAATAAGAAGTTGTGAAGGTGCATCAGAATGGTAGGAACTTAGGAAATCTGGGAAGAGTATCACTAGAGGCTGCTACATTTGCTTATTACTATGAAATAAGCTTTAAATCTAGCTTTGGACTGTTTCTACAGCTGTGTCTACAGTAGTAAAATATTCTATAGAATAGAATATTTTATCTGTGTAAAGAATTAACCCATATTTTATGTTAATTTAGGTCATTATTTTATTTGTATGTATAATTGTTATTGCCTATGTATATACACAATTTATCTTTTAATGACTTACTTTGGTTATCTTAATAAGAGATCAATTAAAAGTAATGCCAAAACATTCCACCTTTATTTGAGGTGGTTATTCTTAAATTACAACAATAAAAATGACTATGCTTATGACATTCATGATTATACATCTTGCTATTATATAAAAAGGCCTTGTAAATACATTATTCTAAAAGTTTTAGTATCTTTTTATGATTTTATGTTATAAAATGTTTAAAGTAAACATTTTTATTAATAATAGAGATAAATGTAATTGACACAATGTTATATTAATCACTTTATTTGAAATTATTTTCCATATTACTGCAAGAGGTTTTTGCATTTTTTGTTTTTGGGGCAATGGAAACATTTAGCTCTTGAAGTAATTAATAAAAAATTAGTACATCTCAATTTATTGTAATAAAATATAGTATCTTTATATACTTTTTTCTTTTTTTAAATTTATTTTTATTATTGACATTACTACAAATGTCCCCAATTTCCCCTCCTTCTCTCCTCCCTCCCTCCACCAAGTCCCTGTTCCCCACCCCTTCCACCACCTTCACCACATTGTTGTCTGTGTCCATGGGCTTTGCATATATGCTTATATGTTCTTTGCTAATCTCTTCCAGTCCTCTCACCTCCCTCCCCTCTGAGATCCATCTATCTGTTCCATATGTCCATGCCCCTGGTTTTATTTTGTTTATCGATTTATTTTGTTCATTAGATCCTATATATGCGTGAAATCATATGGTATTTTTTTTGACTGGCTCATTTCACTTAGCATAATATTCCCCATTTTCATCCATGCTATCATAAAATGTAAGAATTTATTCTTTTTTATTTTGACTTTTTAAGATTTTATTTATTCATTTTTAGAGTGGGGAAGGGAGGGAGGAAGAGAGGGAGAGAAACATCAATGTGTGGTTGCCTCTCATATGCCCCTTCCTGGGGACCTGGCCTGCAACCCAGGTGTGTGCCCCAGACTGGGGAGCAAACTGGAGACCCTTTGGTTCCCAGGCCAACTCTCAATCCACTGAGCCACACCAGCTAGGGCAGACAAATCTTTTTTTTTTTTAATATAGTCATATAGAATTCCATTGTATAAATGTCCCACATCTTTTTTATCCACTCATCTACTGATGGGCACTTGGGCTGTTTCCAGACTTTGGCTATTGTAAATAATGCTACTATGAACATAGGGGTGCGTATATTCTTTCTGATTAGTGTTTTGGTATTCTTAGGACCTATTCCCAGAAAACCAATGTTTTCAGTTCCCATCAAAACCAAACCAACGTGCAGGATTTTGTTTCTGGTTCATGTCATGTTCAGGAAAACATTACCAATTACAGTTTCTAGGTATCAGTTTTAAGTCTGAAATTATCAATCTTTTATTTATTTGCCTTTGTGTTCAGCCTAGCCCTTCTCTTTTTTCACTAAGTAGCTATTTTCAAGTTATCGTAAAAAATAAGCTTGGCTGTGAAGGCAACGTTCGTAATTTCACTTTGGTCTCTGGTTAGTTCCCTTCATGTAATGGAGAACACTTAGCAAGGGTGCTTGAGGAAAACATCACGTCCCAACCTGAACTCCTAAGGCTATTCTTCAGTCTCTCTTCTATGTCCTTGTGTTTGTGCATACAAATGGTTAGATTTTTTTTAATCCTGTGAGATTTCAAATTCTTGAACTCTCAGTCAACTTGAAATGTTGATTTAGGCTACAGCAGAATGAGTCTATCTTAGCAGTTCTGAATTTTCTGCAGTATCTGCCTAGCCTGGCCAGATCTAGCCCAGATTTACCTCTCTCATAAGATTTTGCTGAAAGTGACAAGATGTAGCCAATAAAGAACAAAAAAAATTAAAAAATTCCCAACTGTTTTCCTTAAAACTATAAGATTAGTTAACATAAGGTAAATACCTCCTGTGTCGCAAGTGACATATTTGCTAAATATGTTGCCAGAGACAGTCACATTCCAGCTTGCATCGCCATCGTAGAAGTATCTCACTTTGGAACAAAATTCACTTTTGTTATGATATAGGCTTGGCTGTTACAACAGAGATCAAAATTAATGGTAGCTAGGGAGTTGTTCTTGTCATCATGGTCCAAGATAACTTACTTGACATCCACATTCCAGTCAGTGGGAAGGGAAAGGTAGCCCCAGAAGATGAGCACTTCATTCCTACCTGTATCCTTTTAGGTAGCCTTCATCATATTCCCACAGCTAGTTGCAGGGAAGACTGTAAAAGGTAATTTTTATCCTGTGTTTCACTATTGCTGTGTAACAAATGACTCCAAAACTTAATGTTCTGAAATGAGGATGATTTATTTGCTTATGTTGTTATGAGTCAATTGGGCATTTTTTGACTTGGTTAATGGTGCTGCAGGGCTGATAACCAGTGCCTTTGTGCTCATCCACGAGGCTCTCTCTCAACACGGCATTCATCTTTCAGGACCTCTCCACAAGGCTTCTCTCTCCTGAAGAGTAGCTTTCTCATAGCTTGGCAGCCATATTTCAAGAGAGTAAAGTGGAGGCTGCCAGGACTGTTAAGGACCCGATCGAACTGCATGGTTTCACTTCCGCCATATATTTTGATGAGAGCAAGTCACAAGTTCAGTCCATATTCAAGGGGAGTGAAAATACACTCTGTTTCTTCAGGGAGGAGTGACATGCATATACATGGAAGGGAGAAAGAGTTGGAGACTACCTTTGGAGACAACATCCCATTCTGAATGGCAATGAGCCAGATAAATATCAGGTCTTTATGATCATGAAAGAAAGAAGAATATGCATTGAGTGATACCCAGCTCCTCGGACAGAAGGTTTTTTTCATTAGGTTTAGGTCATTGTCCCTAAAATATCTTTGCATATTCAGAAATTATAAATTACTATAATAGGTCCTATATTTTAAATACATTATTTTTTGAGAATTAATGAAACATCATTTTTCAGCTTAATTAAAAGATATTTGTGACATTTTTGTAGGAATCAGTGCTTTCAGAAGATATCACTATTTTTAAAATCTATTTCTACATTTTATATATTGAAGTTTTCACTATAACCCTTTCTCTCTTTGTTATAGAAATGTTTTAAAATTGTGTTGTTTTTATATTGATAGAATTTCTTTGATATATAAATCTCTACTTGGCTTCATGTTCAATATTCATAGATGTACAAGTTCTTGAGATTGGGATGGGTTAACACTTGAGATTAAGATGGAGTAAATCAAAGGTCTGAGATCAGATCAGTGTAATTTCTGCACACTGTTTGGGGAAACTGTCACCCTAAATTTGGTTCACTAGGAATCCTATTTCTAAACAATAAGGAAAAGAATGAGGTGGTTTTCTTATTTCTGTTGGCAGGCTGATAGAGTCGTATTATTGCATTCAGCATCCAATCGATTCTAAGACTCTGTACCACTTAAATTTTTAGAGAAATTTTATTGTCCAGCAATTAGACTTTGATGAATTTGTGTTCTTTACAGTCTGATCTCATTCATTGTTTTAATTATACCTTATTGTGTTCTAATGTGTTAATTTTCAATAAAAATAATGTTTTTGTTCTTATTTAATTTTAAAGCTATTTATCTCAAATATTGTCTGGTAAACTATTAAATAAGATAATACTTCCCATTTTCCATAATTGTGAAAGAAGACATCATTTAGCATCAGTATTATGTTAAACACAGAAACATAATATTTCTATTCCATACAGAATATGACAGTTGCTTAATATCTTTCTTTCACTTACAATACATTTCTAGATATAATAGGAAAGATGAGCCAGAAGGAACTTAGACAAAATTAAAGTGATATCTGTGACCTTCTATATGTCCCTTGTTATAAAATTTATCTATCCTACTTTTTCAGGGAAATTCTATGTATGGAAATCTGAATTAGACAGGAGAACTTAAGCACTCATTACATTTGCTTTTCAGAGAGAAGGATGGCACCATAAAGTGATTGTGACATAATACGTTCTGTACTGATACAGTGAGACAGATGAACTCTTCTAAACATGTGTTGTTGTTTTTTTAAATTTTGGTAAATTCTTTAAAGATGTAATGGAATTTAACTTGTAAGGAAATGTGAATTTCAAATTTCAACAGTGTTGTTGTTTCTGATTTTAAAGGGACAATTTATTGATTTCTGCCTTTGTTAGTTCTTACCTTTAAAGTATTTTCTTCTTTCATTAATTCTTTACTTTGATTAAGCGAGCTGTCAAGATCTTGACTTAAAATAAAAATGGCGTCAGAAGTCTAGTATCACATCTACTACCTTGTTTTACAATGCTACTATGGATTTTTTTCTCCTCCAATTTTAGTTGGTTTGTACTGTCCTAGCCACTCCTCTTGCCTCTCTGTTGGAAGGCACTAAACACCATTATCTCCAGATTAGAAAATTAGGTATATAGGTGAATCTACCCCTGATAAAAACACCCAGATCATTTTCAAAATTCCTTATTGTGTAGATGACTTTTATGACAAGACAACTCATAATTTCCCCTGGTTGCAAGAACAGAAAAAGCCTGGGAGAATATGGAATGAAAGTTTCTACACGTTCAACAGACTGGAGGAAATTATATAAATACATTCACACATACACACAGGTGGGTCAAAATAAGTTTACAGTTGTGAGTATGCAAAACATACTTTATTCTTGTATTATTATTTATTAATTATTGTGTTATTTTCCATATGAACAACTGAACACCTACTTTTGCCCCACCATGTATAATTAATAAACAAACCCCAAAACAAGCACAGAAGTCCTCAAATCTGGCAATAGTTGTTTTCCCACCTGTGGTGGAATGTGAAACGTCATCATTCTCTCACATTTATTACATGCCCACATGGCTTTGACCCTGTGTCCACAGCTGGTTCGTGGTTGAAGTGTGAGGTAGGATGGAGTACAAAATCAGGAACTTGGTGTCTATGATCCTGCAGGGTATTTCCTGTTCTTTCTTTCTTGGACCTGCAATCTTAAGTGATTGTCACATAATTGTTTAGTCTTTGGTTCACCGTTTATAAAATAAGAGAGTGACATTTTCCTTACCATGTTGATTTGGAATGAATAATGGCAATAAGGAATAGATGACAAAGCTGACCATTTTTCTATAAACCTCTTGATTCAGGTGCTTTGCCTGGACAGCAAAATTGGAATTCTGGTGTCTGCGTCTTTTTCTGGTCTACTGAATGCTAGACTCTCTCCTGCTCAACTCCCTTAAGCCTCTTAAATTTGCTAGATCCAACCAGAGCATCTACACTTGAATTTACTACTAGGCAAGCACTTTTTAAATTATGCTAAAGGTCAGAAGATCATAAAAGATTTTTTGTTGCTATCTCTCATAGCTCATGTTGGCCCAAGTGCATTTTAATTGCCTTTTTCCTGGTTAGTGCCTGCCTCTGTGCTCTAATTTATCAGGAATGTTAGGTGAGGCCTGGTGGGGTAAGTAGTAGTCCCCATTAGCATGAGGGACTCTTAGGCTGTTGTAAGGGGAACAAAAATGCAGCACTACTCCCTAAGTAGTATGTGTAGGTTTAATCTTAATAATAATGATATCTAAAACTGAGACCAAATGTTCTTCAAAAGTTAAATTATAGGACCACGTTTGCAATGTTTGTTCAACACTCTTTTGGATAGTGTACACTCTTTTCTTCCGAGTACATAAAGTTTACTTGGTACTGTTAAAACTAAAATAGATTTATTGTTGTGATTGCCAGTTATTTTATTGTCATGACTTTGAAATCTAAAACATTATTTTCTAAATCCCTGGTTGTGCAATTACCAGGCAACGGGTTAGAGTCCACGTTTTCCAGATTCTCAAAATCTGTCATTTCTAAGGCAGGTCCTCTGAGAAAGGAGTTATTTCAAGATTTTAATCAAATCCAAATTGGGGGTGGGGTCATACAAAGTAAATGAGATGAAACCCTCTGGGAAATAACTACAAACTTGGAGGAATGAACACAGAACTGAATTGATCTACAAAAGCATCCCCATACCGTGATGGTTTAGACTCCGAGTGCCCCTTGTTGTCATTTATGGGCCAGGAAAGCAGGCATTAGGTGGCATGGCTTGGGTGGGCTATACTGCACATGGTGGTACCATCTGGGTTTCACGAAGAATACATTTGACGCAAATACAATCTTTTTGAGGAGCAGAGACAGAAATCTGTCCTATGTTTATAACACTAAGTGACAGTGTTCATGGGCTGCCCAGTATATTTTAGGGGTTTTTGGCATAACTTATGTTTATATTAGTTTTTGGAAGAAACTGGCTTTTACTTTGTTATCTTTCCAATGCCAAGTCTGAATAGAAAATGAACATTACATCAGCTTGTTTCTTGGTCCTTGGGAAAAATTCCAGGCAGAATGGACAAATTCAACCAGGGTGCCAAGGGAAGAGACAGATGATGTCTGTTAAAAAGTGTGGTATCTAGTTTTACACATTTTGTTTGGAATATGGTATTGCTTCCAATTCTGGACACACAGATATACTTAAAATTTTTATGTTCAGGTCTACTGAGTATACACAAGAATAAAGATTTGTGTGAGCATATTCTTGTTCTGAATGTTTGGCAAGAATTTAATTATTCTGTAACAATCATCCAATTAGTCATGATTTTACTAATTAAAAAAGTCTCAGGAAGAAAGCACTGAAGTCTCAGGATTTTACTGATTAAAAAAGTCTCAGGAAGAAAGCACTGAAGTAGTGTCTAAAAGTGGATTTGTGTGAATGCTTTATTTTGCTTATTTCCAGGATTGCACATTAACTAATTGTATTGGATATTTGTTTCAGTGAAATACAAACAATTTATGGCAAAATGGGCTCAGAGATCAAAAACACTATACATGGTCACATTCTTGGTTCCCTAAGGTAACCAAAGATTCTATGTTCAGATGGCTTGTGACATGATTGCCATTATTTTCTTTTGCCACAATGTAGGTGATTTTGTAATTTTGGTTTTGGAACAACTTTCACAACAAAAGACAAGGTAGTGTGTTAGATTTTTAAATATAAAAAATATTTACTTCCATTTTTCTAGATTAATAGTATGTATCTACTGACTTGGTAAAATACTGAAATCAAGCTTTTAAATTTTATCACAATAGCTAAGATATGAAAACAATGCAAGCGTCCATCAATGTATAAAGAGATAAAGAATATGAGAAACTGATGTATACGTGTTATTATTCAGCCAAGGGAAAGGAAATCCTGCCACTTGCAACAACAGGGATGGAACTTGAAGACATTATTCTAAGTGAAATAAAGCAGAGCAAGAAAGATAAAGTACTGTGTCATGGTATCATTTATATGTGGAATCTAAAAAAAAGTTAAACTAATGGAAACAGAGTAGAAAAGTGGTTGTCAGGGGCTGGGGGTGGGAGGAATAGGGAGAGATTGGTAAAATGGTAAAAACTTTCAGTTATAAGATGAATAAAGTCTGAGAATCTCATTAAAAATGAGATGATTATTATTGATAATGCTGTGTTATATAATTGAAATTTACTAAATGGACAACTTCAATGTTTTTTAAAAAAATAAAGAAAAAATATTTAAAGTGATTTGTGTGTTAATTAAATAGAAGGTGGAAATCTTTTCACAATGTATACATATCTCAAATCACCAAGATGTACACTTTCAATGTAGTATCAATGTATTTGTCAATTATACCTCAGTAAACCTGAAAAATAAAACAGAAAAGAATCCTTTAAACCAAGAGAAAATACTAAAAACAAAACAGTAAATTAAAGAGCCCTGGGTGTGTTTGGATTATTTGAATGTCATGATTTTTGGGTGTGGTGACACATGCTAGTTTCTCTTCATGTTGTTATCAAGGACCTCGCTCTACGTTTCTGTGACGTTCAGCTTGTGGCATCTTGCCTTTGCTGTAGCAAGAGTTCACGGTTGTTGTGGGAGGAACTTTCATGGCTCTCACATGTCCTGCACGCATAAAATGGCAACCAAATGGTTTGTATCCCTCTCCTATATTTGGTTTCCCGCACACTATCTATTGTATTGAGGAGGGGCCGAGAAAATAGAAACTTGTTTTATTTTTGTGGGGCTTTCTTTGGAATGAGAAACTGAGAAGGAAAATAGTACATATGATACTTGCCCCAGGTAGTTATTTATCTGTGAGGGTCATAACAAGACAAAGAGTTGCTCAAGCTCAGAAAGGCTGATAGTAAATTGGTGTGTTTGGCTACTTTCTGTCCCTGAGGTGGTGCCTACCTTTATGAAACTCTAAGGTTGCTGTGTCCAGGTTGAGACAAATGGTCTGGCCTGCTTTCCTTGGTTTGATCTATGTGGCTATAGCTTCAGGAATCTGAGATTGTCAAAAGGAGCTGGTTGTCATTTTGTTTGTTTCTTTTTTGTTTTTGGTAGGAATTCCAGACCGTATAGCTAGTCATATGTTCATTGAATAACTATTTATTTAACATTTTTGTGGGCCATGTATGTGCTAGACAATTGATATACAATGGTGTATGAACTTCTCTGTCTCAAAAGCATGTGGTCTGGGGGAATACAGACTAATAGACACACAATTATACAGTTTCCTAAGAGCAAATGCAGGATGCCAGATAATGTTTAATTGGGGCACTTTACTGTTTTGGGAAGATCAGGGAAGCCTACCCAGAAGAAACAAGAGCTGCACTGACACAAATAGTATTAATAAGTGAAAGAGATGAAAAGGAAAAAAAAATAGAATATTTAAGACAGAGACTTTAGTTTTGAAAAAACCTCGAGATGATTGTTAAGACTTAAACCCTCTGTGCCATCTTGGTTAAGTTCCAATAACAAACATTATATACTTTCTTCTTAGTTTTTTTATTGCTTTGGTCAGAATTAATCCTTAGTGCATATTAATTTGTACTGTAGAGTGTTGCCTAAATAGTTACCTGCAGGCTTTTCCCTGCAGGTAAATGGATTTCATTAGAAGCAGATAGAGTTCTAATCTGTAGAGTATATGAAACATTCAAGGGATTCTTTGGATTAAAGATCTCTAAATGTTAAGGAGAAAAATATTATCATTACTTTAATAATACTTTCCCAAGTTTTAAATGAGTAACTGGCTCCATCAATCACATCTCTGTAATTGTTCACACATTTCAGGCATTTAATAGCCCCATAAAGAAAATTGGACAGCTAACCTCCCTTGATTTGATTGCTAGAGAGATTCAAAATTTTTGTTTTAAGGCCAAAAATCTAATCACTAGAGCAAAAGTTAGACAGGAAGCCTGAACTTGAACAAAAGTTCAATGGCTTTATAAAATATGCAATTATTGAATCCATTCACATTTAAGGCACCATAAATTATAGGGTGCATCATTATTTTACATAAGATTAAAAAGAAATAAAAATAACACCATTTAAACTATGACATGCTATCAGTTGTAAGTTACCCTTCAATTTCAGATATGTTAAAATGTGAAATAATGTATATCTTAGAATGGGTGAATTATGGTTAACAACAATGATAAATATTTCAATGGTGAGCTTGATGGCTATTTTGGTCTGTATGATTTTTTTAAATTAAGAAGAAAAATAGAAAATTATGTCAGACATTTAGATGCTTTGTGCTTCAGATCCTAACTGTTAGAATGAACATAATAAAAAATTAAGCCTTAAAATGTACATCCTAGTCTATTGTAAAGTAATGTGAATTAACCATTACTTAAGGGAGATTTGCCAGACACTGAATCTGTGGGATGTTGTCAGCTGTCTCTTAATTCCTACAAATAGGATTGTATATTTTCATTCAACTAAAGGAAATTCTCCTTGGGGCTCAGCACTCTTAAGAGACTTTTGTGCTCTACAGTCATAAATGTATGAACATAAATCTAATAGTTAAGGAAAAGTAACTGTAGGAAAAGAATTAGTGAGAAATTTGAGGAAAATGGCATAGGAATAACCCAAAATGGGAAGTGTGAATAAGATTTTATTTTTCTATGAATGGTCTATAAAGCAATAATAGCTGAAGATAAATCAAGGAATAAATATACAGGCCTAATATACATCACTGACTTCTAAAGTTTCTGCTAAAGATCATTTAATACCGTAAGAATGGAGGTGGCAAAGATTCCTGGAGGAAGATAAAATCATAGTCTCAAAAGATATAAAATAAGGCTATGATTTATTCATAAGCACTTGTTCTCTTTCGCTTTTCCTTAATAATCAGGTACTAGTTTTACTAGTTTTAGAGGATCAGACACTGCCTTCCGGCCATTGCAGTGACAAGACAGATTTGCTTTGTTGTAGTAGACCATCCTGCACAGCATGGGCCCAGCCCCCAGTGGCAAACATTTACTGCAAAATAACTTCCTAAAATCCATTCTAAACCTTCCAAGGATGAGTGTTCAACCACTTTTGCCTTTTCATTTGTAAATATCCCTCTTCTGTGATGTGATTATCAGCATTTGCTCCTTTGTTTTCTGTAAAAGGTAACCACCTAAGGTGAACCTGTGCATCCTAAATGAGGACCATCCTGTAATGGGTGGGGGTGGGGGTGGTGGTGCTACCCAATAAAGGCCTGCCATGGCAGAGGTTGAGGCTTTTGTTCCCCTTGAGAGAAAATCCATGCTGTCCCTTTTCCTCCACTGGACTCTTTAGTCTGTGTGAATATCTCATTTCATCCATAATAATATAATGTACGTGGACACTGCAGGCTGGTGTCTGCATCACTTTGTTATGATATAGAAATTTTAATATTATAAATCAGGATGATCTTAGGAGAATAATGAGACAAAAGGTAAATATTTACAGAGCTCTCACTGTTCACAAGAAAAAAACAAAACAAAACACCCTGCACCAAAATGCACAGAGAATGAGCAGGCAGTTCACAGATGAAGAAATGTGATATCTAATAATCATATGAAAAGTTGCTTATTATTACCACTGATGATCAAAGTATACTGCATATTTATAAGCTGGAAAACTTCATTTTTGCTTGTAAGATTAGTAAAAAGTTAAATAATTGATAATATTCAATATTAGTTAAGATGTAGGTAAGAGTAGATACTGGTGTAATATTTTTTTTGGAGGACAACTTAATATTTAATACTGAAATTTAAAACTTCACATTATTCAGCAAATCTGCTAATAGGAATCAACCTGAGGATACTCTCACATGAATTACATGGAGATTTGTATGAGGATAATCAGTGAAGTAATTTTATAAAAGCTAAAAATTAGGGGTTTACAGTATATATGTTTCATTACTTCAACTAAATTTTTATTGACGTATAACATAAAAAGCAGCATGGATTATAAGTCTACAGTTTGACAAATATCATAAAGTGTATATGCATGTATCTACTCAATTATTTCCTAGATTGGGAAATAGAAAAATATTAGGAACTCAGAAGACCCCCATGTGCTGATTCCTGACACTCCTCTTCTTTCCAGAAGTAGCCACTATCCTGGTCTACCATCGTAGATGTTTTCTATGGTTTTGAACATATACATGCAATCATATAGTATGTGTCCTTTTGTGCCTAGATTATTTTACTCAACATTCTGTTTGTGAGAGTCATCCAAAGTGTTGTGTATATCTGTAACTTGGTTTTTGTTGATGTTCATCAACACTTAGGTTATGTGGTAGCCATGAGAATTCATACCAGAGACCTCTGACTACAGGGAGCAAAATTGACCAGGATCCATTGTGAGGAAGTTATGATATCCACAGTGATTGCTGAAATATCCAAAGTAAGATATGGCTCAGGATACACTGCTAGGAAGATTTCAAAACAAAGCCCAGTAGGTCATTACTTCTACCCCTTCCTTTTTCCTCCTCACTGTGGGTCAAGAAAGCTTATGAAACAGGCTGTGACTTTGGAATAATGCTAATTGCCAAAGAGATGAAGGAGACCTGTGCTGTCACAGTGGCAGCCCTGGCTACAGTGCAGCCATTCTGATGCCCCACTGCAGAGTAGCCCCATTGTCCTGTTCCAGGAGCACCCAGCTGGTCAGAAGCACCTGCTGACCCATTCGAGACCTTCACAGATGCCGTATGATGGATTTCCTATAGTTTTAGAGGAGATCCCAGAGAGAACAAAAGTTTAGAGCATGGTTGAAGAGCACATCTATTCTCTTAACTCATTTTAAGTTCTTCTTTCCAATGTTACATGTGTATGTATGTATTCAGCTCTCAAATTATCTTGGGGCAAAAAATATTGTATCAGATATCATTGTCAATGGCCTCATTAGGTGCTGATAAAGTCATCTGTATCTTTTCAATAACATTTTTTGGTCTTTACTGTATAAACTCAGACCTTTCTTTGGCCTCTTTCTGCCTCAGTTTGCAGGACTTGAGATATGATAGGACTGCAGATATGAAGTAGATATAAGACCACAATAAAACTCCTACTAATAAGGTGGTGGTGAGGACAGAATACAGTGTACTATTTAAAATAAATGCATATCCCAGTCCTTGGTTATACACATAGAGCAGACATGGTAAATGTTTGTGTTCTCCCTTCTATCCTGAGTTCCTATCAGCAACTGTCAGGGACTACTCTTTGTCGGGTAGACATAAACAAGGCAGAGTCCCGCTCCTCAAGAAGTTGTTTATCTCTTATTTGTAGGATTGATTATCTCACAGGATTTTAAAACTGAAAGAACTGTGTCCAAATGAGGACACAGCAGTCCAGCAAGAGCAGGTGACTTATCCCAAGTCTTGCAGATGATAGAAGGAAACGTGCTCCTGGCCCCTGTGCACCACTCACCCTCCATGGGTGGCAAGCTGTACCAAAGCCTACTGCTAGCTGTGGTTGTTCAAAGTATCTTGAGACAGCCTGAGACCTAATACTGAAGTTTTACATAAATAATGTATTTTCATTACTTAATGAAATTCATGATAGTGTGTCCCATTTATTGTGCTGACCTGAAACATAACTTCATTGACATATTAAAAGTAAAAGTCCTGGGTGATTCTTTCAAATTCTCTAGGAACTTAAAAATATTAGGCCAAGACTCAAATAACTGATGTTGTTTCCAAATTTTTCTTCTGAAGTTAAAAAAGGCTTTTGATAGTTTAGTAGTGCATCCTCTGGCTGAGATGAGGTTTATAGCATATCTTAGTATAATGTGGAAATTTGATACAATGAGCAATAAGCTTGTCCCTTAGATACCAGCATTCGCTTTCTTAAAAAAATAAGTGATGAGTAACAGGCAAATTCCAGCATAAAATTAATAGTACTTTTCCTATGCTTTTAAATAATTGAAAGTACCCTGCAATTTCATATCCTGAGACAGTATGAATAGTAAGTAGTGTGGTGAAGGTAGGGAATTTTGAATTCATATCTATATTCACAAATCCACTGCTGATCAAAGTCTCTTCATTTGTGAAATGTTCCCCATTTTAGAAACACAGTCCCCAAGTCCCTTGACTCCCAAAAATACTCATTTAGTCTCTTTCTTTTTCCATTGCACTCTTATATTTATTTAAAACAGACCCAGTAGTACAGACTCCTCTACTCACTGAAGAAATAGTTTATCTTTCTGAATATATGGATGAATCTCTAAATGGTGGGTACATATAATTTAAATGTATTAGTATAATATGATATTTTATTTAATAATTTTGAAAGAGCCATAAAAAGTTCATCTATAACATTATTAAAATGTTTTGGGGAAGAATGTGGGATAGGGAATAAAGAAAAATCTTGCAAAGGCTTGCAAAAATTTGCTAAGAAAACAGGAAGTCTGTGAAAGTCTCTCACATGGGGAAACTTCAGCTCTCAACAAAGTGTGTGCATTTCAAGGCTATGGGAGTCATGGAATTTGTACTCGAGTTTTCAAGAACAATATTGGGAAACATTACTGGTATTTGGTTTAAATCTGAATGTGTCTATGTGGCATCAGAATACCAGAATAAATAGCAAAGAATTTCATGAGATTTCTGGTTATTTGGGGTTGGAAACCTCCTTGCTTCCTGCTTGCTAACTCCCCTCCCCCTTTCAAGGGTCTTTCACTTTCTGCACTTAGAGGCTCAGCCCTCACCACTGCAGAGGCAATGTTGGGCCCTTTGGAGCCATTTATGAGCTGGGGTGGAAGCTTTTTGCTTATTAAAGGACTGATGTCTCCTACCTGCTACTCACATCTCATTATACCTCTTGGAACCCACCCTTTTTGGTCTATGTCCTTAGGATTACTTGTAGTCCAAACTCTAATTCTTTCTTTTCCTGGTCTGGTTTCATGATTTTGAACTCATCATTTTAAGCCTGGTCAATATTCTTTTGTTGACTACTATCAACAACAAAATCTCCAGGTTTTTTTTTTTTTTAATTCATAGTTTCTCCACTTGTTCTCCTAGCCCTTTCTAATCAGTTCTACTTTATTTTCCTCAATCCTAGTGAACCAGCTTTACTATACAGTGCTATATAAAGAGGATATTGGCCATTAGAAGATCAAAATATTTGAATTTGGAGGAAACAATATGAAAAAAGGCCAAGTGAGCTTGTTTAAGTTTTTTTCTGAATAATAATGAATATACTAGAAGAGTGTTGAGTTTATACAAATTTTAAAATTCATTTGAAGGATGGCATCAATAAGGAAAAATGCAAACATTCTCTCTGAAACCAGACTTTAAAAAATTAGAACAGTGTGTGTGTGTGTGCATGTTTTTTTGTTTGTTTGTTTATTGTTCTTAATAAGCAGCTGATGATGTGCTGGGCTTTTTGAGCAGATGTAAAGGCACCATGGGATGTTTCCTTATTTTTGTGTGGTTCTTGCACCTGATATGCTGGTGACATCCTCTTGTTGGCATTCATTCTTCAATTCAGATAATTTTTTACACTAGTTTATATCCAAGTTGTGAAATCAACTATAAGCTGTGTTTGCAGTTTGTCAGTGATATGGAATTCTTTTTTTAAAAAAATAATCTTTATTGTATTTTCTTAGCCTCTCTAAACTCTGGATGCACCCCATCAACAGCTTCTGAGTTGTGATAAGTATCTATCTTTTGTTTCTAATTTGAAGATTTCACTAGTTATAAAATTACATTTTCTTTGGAACAAATATTTTAGAGTGTACTGAGATGGCAGAGTCATGAATTCCCTAGCACTTTCACAGGAAATGGGGAATGCAGAGGTCATGTAAATACAGTCAGAATAATGTCTCACTGATTGGGAAAACTTAATAGCAAACACATTTTAGTTTGAGTGTACAGAACAGAAGGAATACATATGTGGGTTATCTTGGAGCATGTGGTTCAAAATAAAACTATATATTTGGATGTCTGATACTTTCTAAATCAGTATTTGTTACACATCATAAATACCTAAAACAAATGAACTCTGTGTGTGTGTATCTTGTTTGTACACTCTTTCTCTAGTTATAGGTATCTTTGCCATTTGTTCATACAAAAATGTTTGGGGAAATGAGTATGATGGGGAGGGTAGCAAGTGGCTATTCATTTTTCACTGCTATATTACTTTAATGATAAGATTTTTAACTATAATTATGTATCCATGTATTATTTATGTAATTGAAATTACCTACATACCCCAGCTGGTGTGGCTTAGTGGATTGAGTGACAGCCTGCAAACAGTGTTGCTGGTTTGATTCCCAGTCAGGGCACGTGCCTGGGTTGTGGGTCATGTCCCCAGGAGGGGGTGCGCAAGAGGCAGCCACACACTGATGTTTCTCTCTCTCCCCTCCCCTCTGTCTAAAACTAAATAAATAAAATCTTAAAAAAATTACATACATATACTGCAGTATTATCCAAAATTACAATTTTGGGAAATCACAGGGAAATTCAAATTCAACTCTAATTATGATTTTTAAAAATCTAATTGTTATTTCCTTAGATTATTAATTATATTTTGTTCTTATTGATGAGTTTTAATCAATAAACATTTGTTTAATAATTGCTATGTACTATACACTGCGTTAGGCATCAAGGATACTGAAATAGGTAAGACCTGGATCCTACCTTTGATAAGCCTATAGTTTCATTTGAGAAACAAACATAAAGGGTATAAGTAAAACAAAGTTCTATAGCTGCTATGATAGAAAGCTAAGTAAAATACAGTATTAAATTATCTTAATAGTTCATGAAATAAATGATAATGTAGGGATAAGATTCAGTGTATTGCCAGATACCAGATGTAAAGTTGAGTATATGGCCGATTCCTCTTAGAAAAGAGTCTCATTGCTTTTAGCAAGTGGATGACATGGTCTCCAGAGATCTGGCAGTTATGTGTACTGGCACCCTCTTCAAATCTGAGGTCCCGTTGCAACACTCAAATATGTTACTTCCATTTGAATGTAGTTAACAATAGATTTACTTGCTATCCCTGAACTGTTATAACATTTCAGATTAAATATCTGTGTTATAGTCAATTCTCATTTTTCACAGAAACATTTCATAAAGTTTCTGTGCAAGCACTTAATCAGCACATCCTAAACCATACTCCTTAGGGAAATACAGAGTTAGGTTCCTGTGAGCCTCTGATTTTTTTTCTGTCAATTGGTCAATACATAACCTTGTTTTAGGTGTGTTTCTGGACATCTTATTTAATACAGATCACTTATAAATAATTAATTTGATGGTCTTTGAATGTTTAAGACCCAGGGACTTTTGGAGGTCATTTGCGTTATATAGGGTTCCTCTGCCAATGTCCTTGGAAAACAAGCGGTTTCATTGGTGTTGGAAATATGCTTTTCCAGATAACCTCTTCACTCTATAACTCTTAGAAAATATTTAAAAAATTCTACTGCAGCCTACTGGTCTTCAGAACCTGCCTTGCCTGCAAGTTTAACAGTTTAGATGCCATATCACTCTTTGAATGCACAAACCAGTCTGCACTAGCTGAGAAAGCTTTAACATTTTCCTAATCCTGGGAAACATGATTATAAATTTCTTTTGGTTTTCAGCTTCATAACAGTGGAGCTCACTATAATTTTTTTAAATTGATGCTTAGCTCACAAATCCACAAATTTGGCTTCTTTTTGTATACCCTTTGAAGCTATATGAGGACTGTACGGATATAATGAGAATGGTTTGCATGATATCCATGTAACCTGGCAACCAGGGAGAGTGGACTAGAATGCACATAAGTGAACAATGACACTCACTGTACTCAGTGGGGGTGGTAGATACCATTGAGTGAGCATGTGTACTGTGTGGCTGTCACATTCAAAATGACTGAGTAGAAGAACATGTTAAATTTTATATTAAGTTTGAACATTCCTCCTCAGAAAGTATTCAGATGATTCAGAAGGCTTTTGGGGACAATGTAATGAGTGCAGCACAAATAAAAGTGTGGCACAAATGCTTCAAAGATAGTCCAGAGTCTGTTGAAAGTGATCTATGTTCTGGAAGGCCTGAAGCAAGTAGAACACTGGAGAATGTTGAATGTGTATGGGCTACAATCAACAAAGATTGGTGACTGATAGTGTGAGAACTGGTAGCTGATCTGGGGATTCCAAAAACTACTGTGTCCAAGATTGTGACACAGGATCTTGGCCTGAAAGGTGTCGGCAAAATTTGTTCTATGGCCTCTGCAACCAGAGCATTAGGGACATTGTGCTGCAGTTGCTAATGTTTTGATTCAAACCACTACCAATGAACCAGATTTTCTAAGAAGGTCATAACTATATATGAATTGTGGTTCTAAGGCTATGATCTGGAAACAAGGGCCTGGTCATCCCAATGGAATTCTTCTGGTTCTCCACACCTGAAGAAGGTGTGGCAAAGTCACAGCAAGATCAAGACCAGGTTATCTGTGTTTTTGATTGGGAAGGTGTCCATCATGAGTATACCCCTCCAGGTCAAACAATTGATAAGGAATACCACATCAATGTTCTTTGTCAGCTGAGAGATGCAATATGACAAAAACTGCTGCAGATATGAACAACTGGTGATTCATAGTTTTATTAGATAACACAGCTGCTCATGTATCAAGTCTTGTGCAAAATTTTTTGGCAAAACATCAAATCACCCAGGTAACTCAGCTTCTCTACCTCCTATGGCCCAGATTTGGTGCCCTGTGACTTTTGGCTTTTCCCAAAACTAAAATCCCCGTTGAAAGGGAAGAGATTTCAGACCACTGATGGAATTCAAGAAAAAACAATGGGGCAGCTGATGGTGATTACAACAAAATATTTGGCATTGTTCAGTGCTGAACAATAGAAGAGATGTTGGGAGAACTGTGTGAGATCCCAAGGTGCTTGCTTTGAAGGGGACTGAGATATCATTGTCCTATGTACAATGTTTCTTGCATCTTGTATCTCTTTCAATATATGTCTCTACTTTTCATAGTACATGGCAGGATACTTCTGGACAGGCCATATATAAAATATACTTGTATTTTATATTTATATATACAGTCACACACACACACATATTGTAGAAAGAGAGGAGGAAGAGAGAAAGAGAGAAACATCTGTGTGTGAGAGACATTGATCGTTTGCATCTCGCATGTGTCCAGGCTCTGGGACAGAACCACAGCCCCTGTATGTGCCCTGACTAGAAATCCAATAGGCAACCTTTCCATGTACAAGATGATGCTCCAACAAACTTAAGCACTGGGCCAGGGCCTTTTTAAACCTTTCCCCCACCCCATACATTCATCATGAACTATAGATGTTACTTTAGCACTTTCCAGAGGAGGCTCACATACAGATAGGTGAGTTTCCACTTCCTTTCTTTAGATCTACTATATTGCTTGTTCATTAACCTTGAACTCATGGTCAATAGGTGTAGAACTCACACCTAAGCAAAGGTTCTCTAACAGATATTTTCTCCATTAGGCGATGACAACCTTTTTGCACTTAAGAACATTAGACACACTTTGGCACTATACTTGGGAGTCATTTTGAATAACAAAATTAGCAATAACAAACACAGAAATATGAAAAACAAGACACTGAGCAGACCATAGAAAGGACACTTATTTGTAGTTTGAGAGCTGAAAAAAAATCGCAGAGTATTGCCTTGTTCAACCTCAGCTGGGAGCACATGTGAGAGACAATTCATATTTCACTGTTCTGTGTGGGTCTGTGAATGATCACGAAAGTGCTGCAAGTATTGATTTTGGACTCATGAATAGAAGATTGTAGAAAACAGGAGAATCTACTGATATGGAGTTCACAAATGATGAGGACCACTGTATAATTTAGAAGCAATGCCTTTTCTAGTCACTTCCTATCTCCCAATTGTATTACTGACTTCCAGGACTCTGAACCAGTAACTAACTAATTATAGGATCATAGATTAATTTAAAGGGGATTTTCTCAAGATCATCTTGTGTTGTAATCACTCCTTTGTCACGAGCACACTTACATCTTTTCTACCATGAGCCTTAATGTTCCTAATATAACAGTGATAAGAATATACATGTATATGGCTAGTGATGTTTTCTATGGTTTCATACCTATGAGTAGTCAATTATGTTCTCATATTAATAAACATGTGGTAACCTGGCTAAAGTGAAGTGTTATCTACTTTTCAGCTTTAACATTAAAATCTATGAAAAGCTATATAATGTTAGTTTTCTCTTGATCTTTGGAGAAATATTGCCTATAATAAGGCCACATATCCACCATGTTAAAAATAAATGAAGTTTTATACTTTTGCATCCCAGTCACTCAAAGTCATTGCTGTGAACCTCTTTCCTTGTGAGAAAGTTGCTGCATGTCCTGTTCATCTGCTGTGGTAGTAATGACATCACGATGCTCTCCTTTATCCTCTTCCTCCCCAAATGGAACCATGCCGCTCATTCCAGATGTTGCTATGCTTCTTTCAATGCTGTAGCCATTGTCTCTTCAGATATAGGAAATATACTTTTTTGTTATTATTGGCAAATAATTGTGAAATCCTTGAAATTTGACCAAATGCAAGAGATATGGATAGAGATTTCATTCAGAGGTAATAAAACTTGTGTTTCAGCCTGGAATCCCTCTGGTATAATGTATAAAATTTGGCTGTGGCAGAAAATGAGACATGATGGAAGAAGCTGAATAAGATATAGCTGGAGAGGGAGGAGGATATCCTCTAAGAGTGATGGCCAACAGTCATAGAAGAGCTTACCGCATTTCAACAGATGGGAATGAGAATTCTGAACTCATGATGGAATAAGTATATGTGAAAAGACTAAAAACCACCTAAAGTACTGGGTGGTTTATAATGATTAATTTTAGAGAGTTGGTAAAACAAAATGACAGAGAAGTCACCAGGTACTATAAAAAAATAAAGAAAGCAATCAGAGCGAGAAAGGCCACAGAAAGCTGACATCAAGGAACTTCATGTACATCTCGGAAAGGATATAGGCCTTAATGGCTGGAGGTAAGTTTTAATAACCAGGAGGCTGGAGAAATGATTCCCAACACTGATAAAGAAGAAAAGTTTAACCTGAGAATCTTATATAAAACACAAAATCTCTAAGGACTTCCAGCTCTCATAGTCTAGAATAAATTTCCAAACAATTAACTGGTGAAAATGTAAACAAATTTGCCATTCATCTGGGACTCGTGTTGGAAAAAACAAGCACTCTGAGAAATGAAAATGTTAGGTCTGAATCACTGTTGCTAATGGGCCTAAATTTGTATTACCTGAATGATGCAGGTTAACATAATCTGAGTAATTAACTTTAAAAAGAAAAGGAAAAAAATTTCTTTTTCCCCAGCAAAAGAGTCACAAATCATCATCTCCTAACACAGGGCAGTTTGGACTCCAAAAAGATTTTAAAAACACAAGCTAAAAACAAGCATACTCTACCAGGGGCGTCCAACCCACAGCCTGTGGAGCATCACACATTGCAGGATGGCTACAGATGAGGCCCAAAACAAAATTGTAAATTTACTTAAGACATTAGGAGATTTGTTTTGTGATTATGTGTCACAATGAATTTAATGTGTGGCCCAAGACAACTCTTCTTCTTCCAGTGTGGCCCAGAGATGCCAAAAGTTTGGACACCCCTGCACAGATTGCAAACTTAACAAGAAAAGTTTGCAATGAGGAAGAATCACCATGAGGAAGAATCCATGAGGAAGAATCAGCAGATGTGAAAACAATTAACATATTAGAACAATTTGAAAGAGATTATAAGGTAAATGTGGTTTTTTTTTTTTTTGGCTATTAGGTATTTATTGCAAACAGAACATCTGAGGTATGAGAAGCTGACCCAGACCCATGCCTCCCCCTGACCGGGGCTGGGGCAGTCTCCCCTCACCCCATGCCAGGCCTCCAGCACTGAGGTAGCTGCATCGTAAGCCCCCACGAGAACAACTCCCCAGGCTTGTCCAATTCCCATGCAGATCCAGGCCTGGAGGGGAAGAGGAAGGAGAAAAGGCAAACGGGAGAAGCCCCAGCTCCAGTGGAAAATGCCCACACCCCCAACAAACATTTCAGCTTCCGAGGAAAGGCACCTGCCCGCCCGTCCCTCCCAGGGCAGCCCAGCTGGCAGTGGGGACAGGGTGCTGGCTGCCAGGCTGGCGGGTCACTGCTGCTCCAGGCAGTCCTCAGTCACCCCCTGAGCGGCCAGCTCGGCCAGCACGTTCTGCAGGTAGTTGGGGTCAGGGTAGCCGTGGCCTGTCACATTGCGGTCCATCTCGGTCTTGTGGTGGATCTCGTTCCACACCACCGTGTCAGTCTCGCCCGTGGTGCTGGACGTGCCCACTGTGAAGATAAGCCGCCTCCTCCAGGCCACCTTCAGTAGCTCTAGGACCTTGCGGCCCTGGGCATTGTCCGGAAGGTAGCACTGGCGGGGAAACCCTCTGGCGGTGAATGGCTCCCCAGGGTTGGGGTGCTCAGGGCCCTGAATGCCGTGAGGGATGTTGTAAACTATGAGTATCGTCCCGCAGTCCTCATGGCCAGGGAGGGACACCTGGAAGCTGAACACTTCCATCTTCCCCTGAGGCTGGGTTTTAAATAATGAAATTTTAGGAAGAATACCATATTAATACAAATAGCTTGCATTCATTGTTGTTTTAACATACAACCTCAATTTGTATTGGAGGCTTGCAAATAAGAAATAAACCCCTAGTTGCCTTTACTGCAGAAGCTAAGAGTGAAAGTTGAGAAAGTCAAAGTTGTTTTGGATATGTGATGAATCTTTTGGGTTTGGTTTAATGTCACAAGCATCTATCCAAAAACTGTAATGAAAATCTTATTGAATCAGGAAAAAAAAAGCAATCTGTCAGGAAATGAAAGAAAAATTTTAAAGCTCAAGCAAGCAAAAGTGAAGTGAGAAAAAGAATTATAGGTTAGTATCAGTGTCTAGTAGAAATGTTTTGGAAATACAAGGCGTGGAAAGTGCTCTCCATGAAAAGTTCAATAGTTTAAGATATCATTAAAAGGAAACAACAATGAAATTAAGAACAAACTGACAGTAACCAGATGGGAGGTGGGAGTGGATAATGTGAGGGAAAGCAGGGAAGGGTTTTGAGGAACATCTATTAAAGACACATGGACAAAACCAAAGGTGGGTAGGATCAAGGGTGAGAAGTGGGGATGGCTGGGGTTGGGGGAGTGGTAGGGACAAAATAGAAAAAAAAATAAATGAATAAAATAAAATAAACCCTAAAAAGTGATGGAAGTAAAATATTGCTACTATGGAATATATTTTCATGATAAATGGTAAGTTAGCATTCACCATTAAATTTCTACCATTTTTCATTACTTTAATTTTTTTCCATTTTTAAATTGTTGTTCATTTGTCTCCATTTTCACTGCATCACACCTCCCCCCACCCCTCCCATTGCCACCTCCCACCCTCAAACCTACCCCCTTTGGCTTTGTCCATGTGTCCTTCATACATGCTCCTTGATGGTCCTTCCTCTATTTTCCCCCTTCTCCCTCCTCTCTGGTTTCTGTCAGTTTGTTCTTTATTACAATGTCTCTGGTTGTATTTTGCTTGCTTGTTTTGTTGATTAGGTTCCACTTATAGGTAAGATCATATGGTATTTGTGTTTCACCGCCTGGCTTATTTCATTTAGCATAATGCTCTCCAGTTCCATCCATGCTGTTGCAAAGGGTAGGAGCTCCTTCTTTCTTTCTACTGCTCAGCATTCCACTGTGTAAATGTACCATAGTTTTTTGATCCACTGATGGGCACCTAGGTTGCTAGGATCATTTCTATGGTTTGTCATTGCTTTAAATTTAATGTAACTTACTATCATAGCTTTTCATTTGGAGAAAGAAGGTCATTGTGTATGAGGTAAGATTATGCACTGGAAAAAGTGTTATAAACAATGTAAAACTAGAGAAGATAAAATAAAAAGTGTGTTCCAGGAACATTGTGGAAATTAAGGAATATATATCTTTGAATCTTATGCAGGAAAAGCACTGGGTGTGGATGACTACGACTACCCTGGCATTTCCTCACACAGGA
>PVIA01009143.1:0-63372 GCA_004024845.1 Tonatia bakeri | reverse complement strand
TGAGCCCAGTATAGCCAGTCATAATAAAAGAGGTAGGTCTGTATTACAGAGTCCGGAAAATTTTCTCACACAAATGACCTACTTACACCATCATAGATGTATGTGACAAATATAACACAGTACTATAGGACAAGCCTTTGAAGGAAACAAGAAGTTGCCAATTGTTTATAGTACGAACATCAGTTAATATAAATTTTCTTAAAGTGTGAGAATTGAATTCTGACAGTTATTGGTGTTTTTGTTAATGTGTAAGTCCTATGGTATTTATCATAGTAAAAGAGAATTTGTAGTTTATAGACATCACGCGAAATATTTTAGGCATTCTCAATGTGTTCAAATTACAAACATTTATAAATTATACTTAGGGCAGAAAGACAGGGTAAGAAACATCGATGATGTTCGAGAGAAATAAGAACGGTTGCCCTTCACATATCCTCAACTGGGGAACTGGCTCGCAACCCAGGCATGTACCCTGACTCGAACTCGAATTGAACCTGCACCCTTTTGGTTCACAGGCAGGCACTGAATCCACTGAGCCACACCAGCCAGGGCTAACTGTGTGATCTTAAAATCATCAGGATCCACGTGCCTGGTACTCCTGAGTGCTGCTCAGTTTATGTTTCCGTATCATCTATCACCCAACAGTTTCTACAACAAAAGTTATTCTCTTTCAATTCGTGCCTACTCCTTCAATAAAGCCATTGAACAAGCCTGGTTGTGATCATATTTCTTTATTCACTGGTGTATATCACACACCTAGATAAGCCTTGGAAGCAGTGAAATAGTAATGGATTATTAAAGCAATGAAACAATGCCATGACTATTGTTTGACAATTCTAATTTTATCTGCTCACACCTTACATTATCCTTCTCACCTCACTTTTTTCACTCAAGTTCTAATGAATAAATAAGACTCAATTTGTAGAAACAATTTTGATAACCACGTTTCCAGCATAGCTATAGAATATGTAAATTCTCTCATCTTTTAGAACTTAAAATCCATTAATTACCTCCCATTGAAACTTAACCAATTCTCAAGCTTCAGAGCCTTTTGTCTTCTAGGTATTTCAAAAGTGTTCACTTTATAACTCCACTAATCATCATTCATACCTTTCTGCAGTTTGCTCATCCCTTAACTTCACGCCAGAAATAATCTGCAGTCCCATGCAGACACTGGAACTGTATTTACAGGTGTAAATGATCATCATTTCCCAGCAAGGGGATTAAATCCTGAAAGGAAAAATTATTCTCTCAGAATAATTCACTTTCCCAACCTAAACAGAGGTCATCATGCACCTACCCTTCACTGAATATAAATTTGGTACATAGTCATTATTCCCAGGTACACATCATACTCTTAGATTTTTGAAACAGACCATGTCTCAAAATATTCAGCAAGAAATTTTTGTCACATATAAATATGGGTGAAATGATGATTATTTCCCAGTGAGATGAGATCTTTGAATCCAAAACCTTTTTCTCAGGGTCGGATGCCCACTTTCAACACCTTTATGTATGATGACATTGTAGACATCTTGGTAGCAAATGGAACCATATTCCCAGATATATGCTTTATTGTTAGAAACAATAAGCTATATCCCCAAAATACATTAAGAAATGTTATGGAGGAAAATAAGTATTTCCTGAGGTTGCAAAACAAGCATCGGGAAACAGCCAGGTAGAATATATTGAGGAAACTAATGGTTTAGAGAAACCATTATCTACTTGCTTTGGGGATGCCAAGTATCTCCCCTCCATGTTCCCTGTATACCTGTCTGAAGTATTCTCCCTCTGAACACTGTGTGAGCACTCTGGACCTAACGATGTTCACAATAAAAGCTTTGCTACCTATGAAGTGAAGAGAATGAAGACTGTGTGTTTTATTCAGTACATTAGTGAACCTTGATGTTTTGATAGCAATTGTTGTATATTCATTTTTCACCATTACAGAGCATGAATTACAAAGGTAACCTGCAGGAACATTTTAGTAATATGTCTTTGGTAAAGGTGGATGTTAAATCTTCCTGCTGACTTTAGTGAAAGCAACACATTATTTAAAAGCATACTAATAAAATACTAAAAAATATAAATAGCAAGATAATCACACATGTAAAGAATCTCAAAGCTACAGAATAACATTAATGTTAGAATTCAGTATTTACAATTCAAATGGTGCAACTTTCCTAATATCTGGTCTGTGCTTAGAAGACCTTGGCTGTGGCTATGGTTAGTATTCTCTGTAACTTTTGTTTTATTTTTCTTACAATAAAGAAAAGTGTCCTAAGTGTCCTGTGTCCTAAGTAGTGTGGTTGTATCTGTCTGCTAACTGGAACCTGGGTAAAGGCCTCTGCTGTGGCCCAGGATGGATAAATTCATAGTGCTAACTTCAAAGGTAAAAATATTTCTCAGCAAAAACATTTCACTTACTAATACATCATTAATAAATATCTAAATATATATGCAAAAATGCAAGAAATATAGTTATTCTTATTATAATGGAATATAAATCAATGTTTCTTTACAGAGCTGTGAAGGGCTGAGAAAGAATAAAATGGCCATGAAATAAACTGCCAGTGACAGTAATGATCAGTATTATGATGACGATGGTTTTAGTATTATGTATAAGTGAAGACTAATCAATCATACTTGAAATATGTTTACTAAAATCCATATATCCAACTCTTTTTGAAAATAGGTTTAGTAGCTCTATATTCAAAACACACTCTCATGTGCTCTGGATGAGACTTAACCTCAGTCACAGTAAATATAGACTACAAGAGCCCTACTGGTGTGGCTCAGTGGATTGAGTACCAGCCTGCAGACTAAAGGGTCACCAGTTCGATTCCCAGTCAGGGCACCTGCCTGGATTGTAGGCCAGAGGCATAGTTATGTGTGAGGCAACCAACTGATGTGTCTCTCACACATCATGTTCCTTTCCCTCTCTAAATCCCTCCCTTCCCTTCTCTCTAAAGATAAATAAATAAAATCTATTTTAAAAATAGCCAATAAAGACTCATTGAAACCAACAGGACTGCTGTCTGTTTCAAAATTGTGACATCCCTCAACTATAGATGCACATTTCTCCTTTCTACAGGGCACCAGTGGCTCTGACATGAACATCTGACAGAAGACAGAAATCCACAAATTTTTTAAAAAATTTTTATTGACTTGAAAGAGAAATCTGTATTTGTTGTTCCACTTACATGTGCATTGATTTGTTGCTTCTTGCATGTGCCCTGACTGGAGTTTAAAATCAGAACTGAAGCATATCAAGATGATACTCTAACCAATTGATCTACCTGGTCACAGCCAGAAAACCTTATGTTTATATTCAATCATAGTGACTGAATCAACAGAAGATAAATATTCCTGCAGATCCTGTGATTTTTGTACATACCGACCTTGTAGTCTTTTTCTAAGAAATGTTTCTGGATGCACACTTAAAAGAGGTACATTCATTCTAGTTCGCTGCAGTCCCCTCCAGCACCTATTAGGCCAAGGTTTCTGTTGCAGTCAGTTTCCCCTAACCCCTATGGTGCTGTGACTAGTGACTATCACCAATGTAATCACAGACATTATGGCACATGGCCCTTTGCAAGTCCTGGGCCACAGACTCAATACAGTACTAATCACATCCTTTACAAACAGTAAAATTCATGCTGCTCCCAGAGTACTTGAGGATGTCATAGCTACCCCTTCTTTGGCATGATCTCTGTGTGTATTTGAACTCACAGCATTGAGGCTTCTTATGAGAATTAAAGAGCCCACAGTCTTGCCTAGGTGGATGTGAGCAGGATGCAGGTTTACAGAAAAACACTGAATTAATTCTACACCAACAGTCCGCATGGAAACAAAGAAAGTTTGAGACATACATAAAAGGTGTTCATGTCTTTATGCTTGTACAGAAGATAACTGTTTCTAAACTACTACACACAATAAATAGAGCAGTATGATTAAAGAAGACTTAGGAAAAAAGTCTTGATGATTTTACAAACCAAGGAATATTAGCTTGGCAGTTCTTGTATTGGTGATTTGACACTCAAAAATTATCACTGGTATGGAAAAAAACATGTCCCCCAAAGGAAGTCCTTCTGCAAACTGACAGCTGAATTCAGATGATTTTCTCTGGGCCAAAACTGAGTCAGATCTGCATCAGCTAGTAGGAGTACAAAGAATAACCTCTACAAAGCATCTCCCGGAACCTTATAGGTGCTACAGGTGAAATACCATCAGCACAGAAATTTGCAGTGGCATGAACAGGAAAGAGTCCTGGGTAAACAGTAAGTGCAACATAGACATACATGGTTCCCATGAAAGAAATTTATGGGGAATCTCCCTAGCATTTATGTTTGGCAGTATGAGATTTGATTACCACAAACAAGGCTTCAAAGAGTTTCCTACACTATTGTTTAATTGAAAAAAAACTCTGAACATTTCTGATGCATATCAGTTTGTCTACCCATTTGAACTCTTATGTGCAGAAAAAGGTTATCTTTTGGCTAAAAATCTTTTGGCTAAAAGATTTCTGACATGAACTGTACTTATACAGCCTTTCTCCTGTGTGAAGTCTCTCATGATGAAGTAGTTGATACTTTTGGATGACTGCACTTATAAGGTCTTTCTCCTGAATGAACTCTGTGATGATAATGGACAGCAGTGCTACTGGTAATAGATTTCTCACATTCAATGCACTCATAAGGCCTTTCTCCTGTGTGAACTCTCTAATGATAACGGAGGCCAGCAGTACTCTGAGGACATTTCTCACATTCACTGCACTCATAAAGCCTTTTTCCATTATGAACTCTCTTAATGAAAATGAAGTTCACCTTTTCAGATGAAAGATTTCCCACATTCAGTGCACTCATAAGGCCCTTCTCCAGTGTTAACTCTCTGACAATAACAAAAACTAGGAATTCTAGCAGAACACTTTCCACAATCATGGCACACAAAACACTGTCTTCCAGTAGAAATGCACTCCTGAACATATGTGTGGTTGTAGCCAACAGTTTTTTTGCATTCATTCAGGATGGAATAATTTTTTCGTTGTATAGTCAGTCGAGTCATTGAGATTTCATCCAGCCTGTCCCTCATGTGAGTAGCCTCTTGTTGGAGATGTTCTGACTCAGTAGGAATGTGCAATCTAACCTCCTTACAGGTAAAAAGCTTCTAGGAAACACTATAATTGCAACTCTTGGCAAGTGATATCCTGTCCACACCTCTTACGAAAGGCTTCTCTCTCACATGGTGTTCCTGGTGCTGGTAATACTTTGTACTGAAATAAAATTGTTTTGCATGTGCCCCACACCTCAATAGTTTCTGGCTGTTTTGTGCTTCCTGATGCTCAATCAAGTAGAAAATATGACTCAAGATGGGCCCACAACTTTAACAGGGGTTGCTTTGTTGGGAAGACAAAGCTACGCTGAGATTCTTTGTCTCTGACACCATTACAGGAACACTCTGTTCTATCAGTGTATCCACATCTTCTGTTCCACAGCAGCAACCTAAACAGAAGGAAACACTGGTGAAATGCATGTTGACCTTATAAAAAAGGAATAGCCTCATCATACATGGCCATCATCCCTATCAGCTAGGGATGATTCTAAAACCATTTTCAAGACACATGAGTCAGACAATGAAGAAATAGCTGTTATACTTTACTTGGCCCCCAAAATCAGTCAGTGGTAGGGACCTCACTAAGGAAGTGACACAAGCATAAGATGAAATGCAAGAGAGACAGGTTCTACTAGTTGTTCTTCCACAAATGGCTTCCTGTAGGACCTTTTCTGTTGATGATGTGAGGATGTGTAGAATAATTTGAATAAGCTCAAGCTCATCAATGTTAATTATACTGGAGCATATCATATTCAAGGTCAATATAATGATATGTGTGCACTCTAAGGGTTTACAAGCATTCACTAAAGTTAGAGTACAGTAAAAAAAAGCCCATAAAGAATGGCTGAGGTGAAAGGTTTAGATAGATGAAGATTATCTGTGGACTGGGAATTTGAGTGAAATGAAGACTGAAAACTAAGTAGTTGACAAAGTATAAACAATAAATAAAAATAAAGAGAATGGGGTGACAAACTGGCAATAGCAACAAAATACTTTTATTTATTCTTTTAAAAGAGTTTATGTATTTATTTTTTTAGAAAGACAGGAAAGAAAAAAAGAAAGAGAGGGAAAGGAACATCAGTGTGTGGTTGCCTCTCGCACACCCCCTACTGAGGACCTGTCCTGCAACCCAGGCATGTGCCCTAACTGGGAATCAAACTGGTGACTCTTTGGTTCGCAGGCCAGCACTCAATTCACTGAGCCACACCAACCAGGATTAGAAAGTTTTGATTTTAAGAACCAAAAAAGCCCACAACACCTTTGAACCTTTCACTATTTACACATCAGTGGACCCTACAGAGTTTCTGAGCATAATATCCTGAACAAATCCCTTTGCATACAATGTAGTCCAGGAAGAACACAAAACTCAGTATGTCCCAACAGTATTTGCCACTAGACATTTCAAAATCCTTGACTGTCACTGAAAAGAAATGCTACCAAAGTAACTGGTACATTTTTCCTTATTTTGACCTCAGCTCACATAGCATCAAAGCGACTAGGCTGCTGGGACTTGTCTCAAGTCTGAAACACAACACATACTCAGCCTACCTTTAAATCTACATGTAGATGAATGTATTTCTTTAGCCAGAATTGGTCCATAAAATTGAAAGGAGTTACCAAATTTTTAAAATATAGCAAGGTGAATAAAGTAACACTATCAAGATATGTGATATTTGCATTATGGGAATTGGAAGAAGCCCTGGTGGCGGTGGTGGGTAGAAACAGAGGGGGAAAAAAGGGAAAGGAACAAGTTAAGTATAACTTTTATTTTAAAACAGTAAACTGAAGACTGACTTCCCACTTCTGTAAGAGAGCTGGGAACAATCAAGTGCACTCACGCATTCTCCAGGTCCTTGTACAGATTCAATGCAAACTGGACTTTTCACAAAGACACAGTAAAATGAAAGTGTCAAAAATCAAAGGCAAAGAGAGCTGTGAAAACACACAAAAAATCACTTACACACATGGAAACACCTGAATAAGGATAGCAGTAGATTGCTCTGCAAAAAGTTGCAGACCAGGGGAAAATAAAATATTTAAAACACTAAATGGAAGCCATCAATATTTTATCCAGAAATTCTGTTGTTCAGAAATACTTCCCCAGAAAAACAGAAGCTAAGGAAGTTCACTGCCACTCAACCTCACTAAAAATGCCAAAATGACTTCCTGAAGATAAAATAAGAAAATACTATATAGAAACTCAGTTACACAGGGAAGTATGATGCTCACTAGTAAAGGTGAGAATGAAATAAAATTCACTATACTATAGCACTAGATTGGTGGAATGTACATTATACAACTACTATAAAAGTTTAAAATTAAATCTTGTAAAAGTAATAAAGCTAATATTCTGTACCTCATTAGATGCACAATAATAAAAATATAAATTGTGACATTAAAAAATATATGTCATAGAGAGTCAAAATGTAGAATTTTTGGATACAATGAAGGTGTTATCAAGATAAAATAAATTATAAAGTGTATGAGTTGTTTAATGTAAGTCTTTTGCAAATCACCTAAAATATATGTAATAATTATACAAAAAAGAATCAAATCTCTATACAATAAAATTGCAAAGGAAGAGCACAAGACAGGAAGACAAAGAAACTGCAAAAGAGGAAAAAACAAAACAAAACAATGAATAAGTGGCAAAGTATTTCCTTAAACAAATTCTCCAATCAAAAGACATGAGTGGCCCTGACTGGTGCAATTCAAGGTTTGGGCATCCACCGGCACACTGAAGTCACCTGTTTGATTCCTGGTAATGTAACATGCCTTGGTTGTGGGCCAGGTCCCAGGTTGGGGTGTGCAAGAGACAACCAACTGTTGTTTCTGTCACACATTGATGTTTTTCTCTCTGTCTTTCACCTTCCCTTCCCCTCTCTTTAAAAATAAATTAGTAACATTTTTTAAAAAAGACATAGAGTGACTAAAGAGATTAAGGAAGAAAAGACAAAATATATGCTGCCTACAAGAGGCACTAACCTTTATGGACACAATTAGGCTGAAAATAAAGAGATACAAAAAAATCCCATGCAAATGAAACCAGAATATGACAGGCACAGCTAAAATTCTACTAGGCCAAAAAAGATGTCCTCAAAAACTGTCACAAGAGACTAAGTTCATGACAGAATGATAAATAAGTCAATTCTTCAAGAAGATAACAATTTTAAGTACTATGCACAAAACAATACAACCATCAAATATATTAAGCAAATAATATCCAATCCGAAGGCAGAAAAAGAAACCCAACATTAGTTAGTAACTTAAATATTGTCCCTTAAACAATAGGTAGATCAATCATCCCATCCAAAAGCAATAAAGTATTGAAGACTGACTACAGTTTAGAACAAAGAGTACAAATAGATATATACAGAATATTCCATTCAAAAACAGCAGAAGATGCATTGTTTTCAAGCACACATGAACATTCTCTAGGTAGATCATATATTAGGTCAAAAATCAAGTCTCAAACTTTGAGAAAAAATCATGTCAACTTCCTTATTTGATCACAATCTATGTTCTTTTTTTGAAAGATTTTATTTATTTATATTTTAGAGATAAGGGAAGGGAGAGAGAAAGAGAGGGAGAGAAACATTGACATGTGAGAGATACATCGATTGGTTGCCTTTCACATGTCCCCTACTAGGGACCTGGCCAGCAACCCAGGCATGGGCCTTGACTGGGAATTCAACAGGAGACCTTTCCGTCTGCAGGATGATGCTGAACTCACTGACACATGTAAGGGCTGAAGATCTGCTTTGGAAATTATATTCTCAATGTGACAATAACCACCAGGGGAAAAAGCAAATATTAATAGTCTGAACTCCAACAAATGAAAGTTTCTTCACAGAACAGCAATTAACATAATGAAATGAAAAGGCAACACTAACCAGTGTGGCTCATTTGGTTGGGAGACATTCTGGAAATCTAAAGGTGTCCTGTTGGATGCCCAGTCAGGGCACATGACTAGGTTGGGGGTTCAGTCCCTGGTTGAGGTGGGAGAGAGGCACAAATAATCAATGTTTCCCTCTCCCATGGCTGTTTCTCTCACTCTCTTTTTCCTTACTTTGCCCTCTATCTAAAAACAGAAACCAATAAAACTAAAAAAAAATTCATAATAATCAAAAGAAATAGGCAGTCTCAGCATGGGAGAAAATATTTGTAAATATACCAAATATAGCTTGGTGATACTGTGGGTTGAGTTTGGAAGAAGTCACATAAATTTAATCCTTTCCTAGTCAGTAACAAAGTTATGTCATCACTACATAGCAAGCTATTAATAAAACAACACCTTAGTCTAACAAATACTCTACATAAAGTAATTAAACATAATTCATCACTAAACACTGGTAACCAGCCTCTGAACCTGCTGAAAAACTGACAAGACCAGACTTTCAGAATACAGGGCTTCTAAAAAGAGTGAATATATAAAGAAATAAAAATGAGCACTGTCTATAAAGCAAACTAAGCAAATGAAAAAAAGCCACATATCAGTAGGTGAAAGAGAAATTAATACATAAAATACACAAGGTATTCAAAATACTCACCAAAAACTATAGAAAAATTTCCAAAATAAAATATATGGCCTAACAAATTGCTCTAACTGGTGTGGTTCAGTGTGTTGAGCATCATCCCACAAAAAAGGACCCTGGTTTGATTCCCATGCAGGGCACATGCCTGGGTTGGGGGCCATGTCCACAGTTGGGGCCATACAAGAGGGAACCAATCGATGTTTTTCTCACGTATCAATGTTTCTCTCCTGCTTCTCCCCCACTTTCTCGCTAAAAATAAATAAATAAATAAAATGTATATGACAGGAATAGAAAAAAATGCTTTTTCTCACTAACCCAGATGGTTTTCATTAGGCTCCCTGAAATATTACAAACCACAAATCCTTCCTTATGAGTTTAGTACAACGGGTATTGGTATTGCAGGAGGAGAAAAAAGCAGTGCAAACAAACCACTCCTACCAAGGAAAGCAACTATTAAGAAAACTGGAAAATCAAGCAGTGCTTATAGTTCACATAAGAGGAGAGATCACCTGCAAGAGAACAGGTGCCATAAGGAAATGCAAAACCTAGTCCATATCATTAGCAGTGTGAAGATACCCAATGAGGATATCAGTTCAAAGTTCTCCAGCATCACATCCAGGTACAGGCATCTCTGATCTTCTTCAAGAAGGCACCACTCTTCCCTGGAGTAGTACAGGACAATGTCCACAAAGGTCACACCAACCTGTCAGAATCAACAAAAATGAATCTATGTCTGTCAGAATCAGCACAAATGAATCCAGGTCTGTCTGGGAACCCCAGTCCAACTCCTTACACATCTTCCCCATGCTCAAATTCCTCCAGGGCTCCCCAGTTCAGTGTGGACACAAGGCCCTAATGCCAGTGCTGGTTGCTCTCTCATCACAATCCCATTAATTACTGTTCACACCTTCAGCAATAGCAGCTTCCTTGGGGAAATGGGGGACAGAAGATAAATGGCCTCTAAGCCTTGGTCCATCACTGCAGGATCTCATTCTTCCTGCCAAGAAATTACAGAGTCTCCCAGTTCATGCCTACAAGGCACAATCAAACATGACCTTATAATTCACTGTTACATCCTTGCACCCAGGGCTCAGGACCATCAGCTCACACTTCCTCTAGTTGAGCACACCATTGTGGAATGTCTGCCTCCTTCACATCTTCAGACCCCTGGCTTGCTCCCTGATCTCTGCCGCCTTCCTGCTCCATAGCACAGGTATCACTCTGGACTCGCCCAGGAACTAGGCATATGGTATCCAGAGAATGCTTGGCAGATTCCAGCAGGATTCAGCACAACCTGTTTTCTAATGGATCCTACAGACGGGCAAAGCCCCAATGATGCTCTGAAGTCCTCCTCCCAGCCTGCTTCTGTTTTTGCTCCAATAGTCACCACCCAGAACCACAAATGAATTTCAGTTACGAATAAGCCCTGTCCTCTCTGCACTGTTCTGTCCACAGAAACCACAACACTCCTGTCTCCAATAACCCTTCCTCACAGTCCTCTACATGGGGCCTAGGCTGCAGGGAGCCTGCACACTGGATGTAGAGCTTGTTGTGATGAGGTAGTTGAGGATGTTGAACGTGTGAGGGGATGTTCACTTACCACAGCCTGGCGTCTCAATGAGGCCCCCAATGGACGCTGTCCTCAAGACATGGTGGTAGCCGCGGGAGAAGAGGCCGCCTCCAGCACGGCTGCCCGGCACCAGCCCTGGCACAAGTTACCCAGGGGGCGTCGCCCAGCTTCTTACTCTCCTATGTACTGTGTGAACCAGGACTCCGGCGCCTTTCTGGCCCCAGCACCTCCAGCAGCACCGAGCAAACTGGAACTTCTGAGCATGTACTTGAGCTGATTCTCGAAACAAAATGCCCGCTTCCAGGAGAAAAGGTTGCTGGAAACTGAAATATCTTTTATGACCCCTCACTGGTTATGGGTAACGGTATTCCATGCAGGGTATTCTGGATAATGGTCTGAGACTCCAAGGTGGTGACCAGAGGTTCTGCCACATCAGTACAGTAGAAAAGAACAAGATCCTAGGCTAAGGGCAATGGGGAATGTCAAGTCCTCACAAAAGACACTTCTTTAAAATGGCTACAGAAAGTCCTCATGTTTTCCTGGTGAAGGGGCTTGAGTTCATGTTACTAAAATTATCTGTGATCCCAGTACACCGAGCTGTAAAGAGGCATGCCTGCATTACTGAGTCCTGATAATATTTACACACATGACCTACTTATACCATCATATATGTGTGTGACTAATATAACACAAGACTGTAGGATAAGCCTTTCAAAGAAAAACAGCACCAAGATGCGTAACATAAACATTAAATGGAATTTCATTGTTCAGTTATAATTTGAACATTAATCAATTTTAAGTGGGAAAATAGAATTCTGACAGTTATTTGTATTTTTGTTAATGTGTAAATGCATTTGCATTTATCATAATGAAAGAGAATTTGTCCTTTACAAACATAGTTAAGACATCAGGTGAAATGATATTTCAGGCATTCTGAATGTATTCAGATTACACACATATTTATTAATTATGGTTTGGGTAAAAGAAGTATATATTTGTTGCTAAAGTTTACCAAGGTTTATCTGAAACTTTAAAAATCAGATGAAATTGCCCTGGCTGGTGTGGTCCCCATTGGGGGCCTGTGAGAGACAACTACACATTGATGTTTCTTTCTTTCTCTCTCTCTCTCTTTCTCTCTGTCTCTCCCCCCTTCCCCTTCCCCTCTCTAGAAATTAAATAAAATCCTTTAAAAATTAAAAAAATAAAAATCACATGATTATAAGTAACAAGTAATTATGGGTATGCATACATATTTAATAAACTCTAAATTCATATAATTAGGCTAAAAGGATTTCCTATTTAAAGTTTCAGAGCAAATGTGACACTGAAATATAAACCATAATTTGAAAAACATTAAACTAAGTAACAGAGGAGTTGAAAAAACTCTAAAAGATTATCAGAAATTATAGAAATCCTTATAAATAAACATAATCTCTAGCATTATGAAACTGTCACAATGATCATAGGTGTGGTTTGACACTGTTAGTGAACTATTGGTATGGGAAGATATTACAGCACTTTCTTGTCCATGAAACATCTTCCCTGTTAAGTCAAATCTCTTTCCCCCTCCTTTAAATGTGTGGTCTTAGAATCCTAAGGATAAACATGCTTGTCATTCTTGAGTACTGGTCAACTTATGTTTCCATATAATATGTCAACTAACAATTTATTATATCA
The DNA here is from genome assembly GCA_004024845.1 of Tonatia bakeri. Lineage (NCBI taxonomy): Eukaryota > Metazoa > Chordata > Mammalia > Chiroptera > Phyllostomidae > Tonatia > Tonatia bakeri. The sequence continues at coordinate 50,478 of PVIA01009143.1, read as the reverse complement.
TGAAATATTTTTTTTGAATTGTTGGCTATTGCTTCACTAAAGCCTTTGAACCCCCCTGGTTGTGGTCACATTTCTGTAATCACTGCTGTATAACACACACCTAGTTCAGCCTCTGAAGCAGTGAGATAATTAGCAAATGATTATTAAAGAAATGAAACATAACATCATGGTTTTTTTCCACAATTCTAAATTTGTCTCCTCACAAATTATAGTATCTTTCTCACCTCACTTTTTTCCCTCAAATTCTAATAAATAAAAAGGACTCACATTGTAGAAACAAAAATTTTATGATAGCCATGTTTGCAGCATAGCTATAGTTCATGTAAATTCTCTCATCTCTTACAACTCAATGTCCATTAATTACCTCCCACTTAGACTTAAACTCATTCTCAGGGTTCAGAGCCCTCTGTCTTCCAGTTATTTAAAAATGTTCATTTTATAACTCTACTAATCATAATTCATACATTGTTTCAGTTTACTCACCCCTTAATTTTACAACAGAAATAATCTGGAGTCCCATGCAGACACTGTCACTGTATTTACAGGTGTAAAGATCATTACCCAGTGAGGGGGTTAAATCCTGAAAGGAAAAATTATTCTCTAAGGTTCAGATGCCCATGTTCCCAACCTACACAGATGCCAACCATTACAGCCATCCTGGCTCTGAATGTGAATTTGGAATGTAGTCATTATTCCCTTTTTTGGAATAGACCACATCTCAGAAAATTCAGTAAGAACTGTCATGTGCAAATACAGGTGAAATGATTATTATTTCTTTGGAAAAAGATGAGATCTTTGAATCCTAATTCATTTTCTCAGGATCAGATGCCATTTTCAACACCTTCATGGATGACAACATTGTAGACATCTTGGTAGCAAATGTAAATTTGCTATGTGACCACACTCCCAGATATGTGTTAGAAAAAAATGTTGTATCAAAGAAGTACATTAAGAAATATGATGGAGGGAAAAAATAATTTCTGGGGATGGAAAATATATACCAAGAAAGAGCCAGATGGAATATATTCTGAGGAAGTGTTGGGAACTGTCCTGCCTGAATTCAGAAGCTGTAACTCCCCATGGCTAAGGCTGAGTAAAAAGGCCTTGGGACCATAAACCACTAAGGAGACAAAACTTATCCTCCCAGCAGGGGTGCAGCCTCTGCCCCCTTTACTTCACCCTGCTTGGTCCCTGGAGGATGGCTGGATAGTCAATGACGGGTAAGATTCCTTAAAGGAGGAACAACTTAAGACACGCACAGTTGCAAAAGGGCCATCAGGGAAGGACTTAGGGGATTATGGAGCAGGGACAAAAGATCCTCTCCCCTCAGCTTTGTCATAGCCTGAGTCCTCATTCTATCTGTAGAAAGTCTCCTACTCTCTTGGCCACCCGCATCCCCCACCAGATTTAGGCCTGAAACAATGTTGAAGGAGGGTACAGCCCTGTGCCCGAACAGGCGGTTCCTGGCAGGGGTGCAATCAGGCCTAAGCAACAGTACATAAAATCCTGTGAAATCTGCTTTGCTAAGAATGCCCTCAGTTTAAATACTAAGGGTCCAAGCATAAAATGGGTTTGTTTCTCAGAGTTTTATGGCCTTTTGGCATTACCCTATCTATCTAACTCTGATGCAGAATAAGCCCTTATAGTTCTTTGAACATTATCTATTCCTTGATCATTACTGCCTGACAATGATTGATGAGCTTTAGGTATAAGCCATGTATTCCTAAGCAAACTAAACCCAATAAAAATGCAGGGAAAGAGGTGATCAAAGTCCTGTACCTCTGAGAGATTGGTCAGCCTTTTCTCCCCAAACAGATCATGTCTTGGTAGGTTTATTCTCATCCACAGCAGCCAGGAGGGCTCTGCAAAATGGAACTTCCCTACAAAGAAGTAAACAATATGGTGCAACACATCCCTTGTTTTGGGGCTGCTAAATATCTCCCCTCCATGTTCCCTCTATACCTGTCTGGAGGAATGTTCCTCTGATCACTGTGCAAGCACCCTGGACGTTATGATATTCATGTTAAAAGCTTTGCTACCCATGAAGTGAAGAGAATAAAGACTGTGTTTTATTCAGTATTTTAGTGAACCTTAATATTTTGATAGCAATTGTATATTGTTTCACCATTACAGTGCATGAATTACAAATGGAACCTGCAAGGACATTTTACTAACATGTCTTTCATAAAGGGGGGGGGGATTAAATCATCCTGCTGGGTTTAGTGAAAGCAACATACTCTTTAAAAGCATGCTAATAAAATACTATAATGTAGAAACAGCGAGATAATCAGGCATGTAGAGAATCTGAAAGCTACAGAATAATGTTGATGTTAGAATTCAATGTGTGGAGCTTGAATTGTGCAACTTTCCTAGTATCTGGTCTATGCTAAAGTATGTTGGCTGGGATCATGATTATTATTCTCTTTAAAATTATTTACATTTAATTTTTCTTACAGATTGTTTCCTAAGAAGTGTAGTTGTATCTCTCTGCTATCTGGAATCTGGGATAAGGGTCTCAGCTGTGGCCCAGGATGCTGAACACTGTAGTGAGGGTTTGTGTTCAGAAGGACTATGTTCAAACCCAAAGGTTTGGTGTGCAGAATCAGACTACAATGGAGGACGTGGTTCCAGAACATGATCCTGGCTGCAGGGAAGACATGGTGTGTTTTATTGTCTCATACACCCAGTAGGGATACACAAGACAGAATCACCTGGCTAGTGGGTAGCTTGCAAGAAAAAGAGGTGTCACTTTATAATGAGATTGGGATCCTTTAGGTATTCAGCATTACTTCCAAATGTTAAGTTCCTGCATTCACAGCCATCTGGCCTCTTCACTTCAGGGTGAATGTCTGTGCCACATAGGAACACTCACAAAGTCAAAATAAAGCACCAAATTCACCAGAGTAAATGGGGTCACAGCCTGACACCAAAAATGGGGATGAAGGTGCAGAGACCCAGATTACCAAGGTTTCCTGAACACCAAACTGTGGTGGGACCAACGGAAACGCAACTGTAACTCCTTCTAAATGGAGGTTCCCTTTTGTGTGGACCCATGTGGCCAGTTGGTTGGACAACATCATGCAAAGCAAAAGATCCATAGATCCATTCCTCATTAGGGCATGTGCCCAGGTTGTGGATTTGATCCCTTGCCAGGAAAATCAATGTTTCTCTCTCATATCAATGTTTCTGTCCCACTCTTTCTCCCTCTTATCCATTCTCCTAAAAAATGAATTAAGTCATTTAAAAATAATAAAAGGAGAATATTCTGGAGGACTGAGTGGCAGAGTGCTTTGACATTTTAGGGAATTAGGGAGAGAATCACATTAATTGTATTAATGCAAACAGCAGCTCCACCTGACCCTCTCTGGTTTTCACACTGTACACAACCAAATGAGGGTTTCACAGCAGTGGCAGAGGTGGTTTCTGGCTCTGAAGCCAGAATACACAGTTAAAATCAAGCCACTTAAATCTGATACTTGTGTGGTGAGTAAACTTAAGAGAACCTACTTCATTTCTCTAATCCTGGATGTTCCCAGCAATTCAATAATAGTTTCCACTTCCAAAGTTCTTGTGTGAATTAAAAGTGAATCTTCTCAAAAAAACAAACTCTGGAATCCTGGGATTGAGAAGTACTCAGTTTGTTAACTCCATTGATCTCAAATGCTAAGGTTAAGAGACAGCATCACCCACATGTCACATTAAGCCAACTGAGATTGGAGGAGCTCTAGCAAGTCACCTGCAGATTCCCAGGTTGGGAGCCCACATAGAGGGTCAGTGTCTCCCTGCAAGTGGGTCAGCCTGTACTTAAAGACCTGATTGTATCTTCAAATACACACCAAAACAAAGGAGGTATATGTATTGGAGGAGTGAGGGGTGCCTGGCCTGGAAATGTCTCTGCGAGCAGAAACAAGGGTTGCCCAAATCATGAAGGGTGCACACACAGCTGTCACATTGTGAATGGATATCTTAGCACTTGACCTTGTCCAACAGCTGAGGGTTAAAAACATACCTTATACTCGTTACACAAAGAACTAAAGCACAGACCAGAAAACAGGTTATTTTTTTATAGGATAGTTAAGCTAGGAAAGTTCCTGGGCAAGAAGTATGGGAAGTCAGAAGAAAAGTAAAGAATGCCAAACAATCTGATTACTTACAGTCAGCAGGAGAATCCTAAGACCTTCTCTCCCCTAACCAAGACACCTGAGAACAGTTTATACCTCTCCTCCCTGACTAGAAACTAGATCCTGGTCTTTGAAATGGAGAACAGAGATTTAATTCAGAGATTTCGCTTGTGCCAGTTAAAGCCAAGGACAGATGAAGTCAAGGGAACACATTTATTTTTTTTAAGATTTTATTTTTAGAGAGAGGGGAAGGGAGGGAGAGACAGGGAGAGAAATATCAATGTGTGGTTACCTCTCACATACCCCCTACTGGGGACCCAGCCTGCAACCCAGGCATGTGTCCCAACCAGGAATTGAACCATCAACCCTTTGGGTCAATCTACTGAGCTACACCAGTCAGGGCCAAGGGAACAATTTAAAAAATGACATTAAGAGCCAGACAGACCTGATTAAAGTAAAACAGCATATTAAACCAAAGAATATTCCCCAGATCCCCATAAGCTCATTTTGATACATCATGTATTAAAACTGAAGTGGGAATGGTAATGAATATTCTGATGAAACAATGCCCTGAAATTCTCATCTACAGAAGATAAAAAGCCCTCAGGATAAAGGCTCAGGGCTGGCTCACTCTAGAGTATATCCACGCCCTTTCCCAGGCATGAACATTTTACTTCTTACACTGTAAGGGACGCCAGGACACTTTCATCCAGAGGACAGTAGGCAGCAGCATTTGACTTGGATTACCCCCAATCTGATCTCCAAGGCCCTATTTTCTGATTTCCCAGTGAGGTGAAAAGAGTCGCCTTGTTTCACTTCTGTCTCTGTGACCTCCACCCACCAGTGAGGTAACAGCAGCCCTGGCTTGGCTCACTCCTTTCCTATAACTTTTCTAGGGAACCAAAGCAGAGCACTGCCTAGTTTCTCTCCTGTTACTTCCTCTACCCTAAATCCTTCGTTTCACTGTCCTCACCCTTAATAACATACCCCAGGCTGGTGCCTGTAACAATTTGAATATTTTATAATCTGGGATTCAGATCCATGGTGCCTGATCCAGGGCACGGGAAGTCTGATCATTGCTTTCTTATTTCCTTCTGCACTGAGCTTTTGTTCAAACCATTCTCTCCCATCCTGATGCAATCTCGTCTCCTTCAGAAACCAGTTCCAACTCAAGAGGCTCCATGATAAAAGACCAGAAAAATGAAATACAAAACAAGGGCTTATTGTAATACAAAATGACTGGACTTTTTAAACTGATGGAGAATGTTAGATACCAGAAATGAAAAGTGTACATTGCATTGTGCTAAGTATAAAAGAGTACAAACTATTAAAACAGCTTTCCAGTAACAAAAAAACCATTTACTTAATAAAGCAGGAAATGCCAAAAATGAGTGAAATTCCAACATACACCTTTGTTCTTTCTGTCCTTTTGCTATAGAAAACCACCAAAAACTCAGATTAGTCAGAACTCACGATCAGACATTTAGCAAAGGTAGACATAGCAAATAGACATCTGAGAAAATGCTCATGATAAATACTTAGAAAAATAATATCAAACAACAGTGAGGTAGCATTAGATATTTAAAAACAAGTTTTAAAGAAAAATAATTTATAAATCAAATATTAACATGTAAAGGAAATAAATCTCTTACACATTGCTGGAAAGAAGCAAAAAAGTACAATTAGTTTAGATCACAAATTCCTAATCTCTGTAATTTAAACATTCACCTACTCTACAACTCAGATTGTGCACTGAGTTGAAAAAGGTAAATTAAACTAATGTCCATATAAAAATTTTACACAATTATTTAAACCAGGTTTAAACTAAAAAATTACAAATAATCATTTTGAATGGATAAATTCATTGTACTAACTTCATAGATAAGAATAGAGGGGCTGGTGTGACTCACTGGATGGAGTGCCAGCCTGCAAACCAAAGGGTCTATTGTTTGATTTCCAGTCAGGGCACATGACTGGCTTGTGGGCCATGTGTCCACTTGGGGGTGATTGAGAGGCAACCACACATTAATGTTTCCTCCCTCTCTTTCTCCATCCCTTCCTCTCTATAAAAATAAAGAAAATCTTAAAAAAAATTTTCTCAGGAAAACCACATGAGTTACTAATATATTACCCTTCAAATATAAATGCAATGTAAAAGCAGAAAAATACTGTTACTCTCGGCTATTTATTACAATAAAATAAAAATCAATGTTTACTTACAGAGCTGTGAAGGGCTGATATTAAAATGGCCACGAAATAAAGTCTCAGTGATGGTAAAGGACAGTATTATGAAAATGGAGATGGTTTTAGAATCATGTATAAGACAGATAAAATATTATACTTGAAATACATTTACTAATTAAAGCTTATTAAAAATGATACAAGTCTTTGAAATATATATGACCAACTCTTTTTGAAAATAGGTTGGCAAGTCTCTATTCAAAACACATTCTCATGTGCTCAGGATGAGACTTTGCCTCAGTGAAAGCAAATACAACCAACAATAAACTCACTTAAACAAACAGCTGGCTGGATCAAAGTTGTAACATCACTCAACTTTATTTTTCTTTCTACCAGGACACCAGTGACTCTGAAAAGAACATCTGACAGGAGACAGAAATCCACATTTTTTAAAAAATTTTATTGATTTGAGAAACAGAGGGGAGGGATGAATCTGGATTTGTTTTTCCACTATGTGTGGGTTCATTCGTTGTTTCTTGTATGAGCCCAGACCAGAGTTCAAAATCAGAACCATGTGATATCAAGATGACACTCAAACCAATTGAGATATCTAGCCAGGGCCAGAGAACCTTTTGATTATAGTTAATGAAAATGACTGAGTCAACAGAATATAAATATTCTTGCAGATCCTGAGATTTGTACACAAACTGATCCTGCAGTCTTTTTCTCAGAAAATTTTCTGGACGCATGCTGAGAAAATGCTCATTCCATCTAGTTGGCTGCAGTCTCCTCCAGCACCTATTAGGCTAGTGTTTCTGTTGCACTCATTTTCCCCAGAGCTGTATGTTGCTGCAATTAACCACCATCATCTATGGAATTGCAGACATTATGGCACATGGTATCTGGAAGACCTGGACCAGAGACTCCCTTCAAAAGTGTTGTGTTGGCGTCCTTTACAAAGAAGAAAAGCAATTCATGCTGCTCCCAGATGTACTTGAGGTTGTCATAGCTGCCCCCTCTTTGGAGTGATCTGTCTTCTGAAACTCACAGCACTGAGGCTTCTCATGAGAACTAGAGAGCCCACAGTCTTGCCTGGGTGGATATGAGCAGGAATACAAGTCTGGAAAAAAAACTGCCATGTTAATTTCTGTAGCAAAAATTGTCCCCACAGAGACAGAGAAAGGTTGAGACACATATAAAAGCTGTCCATGTCTTTATGCTTGTAGGGCCAAAACCTGTTATTAACTACCGCACACAATAATACAACACTCAAGATTAAAGAAGACTTAGGAAAAAGGCCTTGATTATTTTACAAACCAAAGGGATATTAGCTTGGCAGTTCTTGGAGACTAGGTAATTCAAAAAATCATTGCTGGTATATAAAAAGCATGTCCCAAAAAAGGCTATCCTTCTGCAAACTGACAACTGTACTCAGATGACTTTTTCTGGGCCAAAACTGAGTCAGGTCTGCACCAATTAGTAGGAGTGGAAGGAATAAAGCCCTGAAGTTAGGCTACTCCTTTTACCTCACAAATTGGGTAACAGTTATCCTTTCTGAGCACATTAGGATGATGACTCACACATCTCTCAGAACCCTATAGGTGCTGCAGGTAAAATATCTTCAGCACAGAAATCTAAACTGACATGAATCTGGAAAGAGACCTGGGTAAAGTTAAGTGTGACATGGACACACCTGCTTCACATATAAAAAAAAAAATATGTGGCACCTTCCTACTGTTCATGATTGGCTGTATATTTGATTCACACAAACAAGGCTCCAGTTTCCTACAGTATTATTAACATGGGGGAAAAAAAGCTGTACCTCTGCTACACATCTAAGATCTTCCCCTCCGTCCCCATATAAACTCCTATGTGCAGAGGAAGATTAGAAATTTGGCTAAAGATTTCCCATATTAACTGCACTTATAAGGCCTTTCTCCTGTGACAATGAAGCTGCTGCTTTTGAATGAAAAATTTCCCACATTCACTGCACTCATGAGGCCTTTCTCCTATATAAAATACCTGATAATGGAGGACAGTGGTATGGTAAAATATTTTTGACATTCACTGCATTCCAAGGACTTTGTCTAGTGTGAATACTCTGATGAGAACAAAGTTCACACTTTCCTCTGAAATACTTCCCATATTCACTGCATTCACAAGGCCTTTCTGCAATGGTATAGCAATGATATTTCTCAACCAAACAGATGAGCTACTACCGTTAAAAATCTCCATATATACATGGAAATGTAAATCAATGTTTACTTACAGACAGGTGAAGAGGTGGTAGAAATAAAAAAGGCCATGGTAAATTCCCAGGGACAGATACAATCAGTATTGACTACGGTGATGATTTCAGTTTTAAGTATATGTGAACACTCACTAAATATCATACTTCAAATATGATATTCATTAAAACTTTTAAAGATGGTTCAATATTTGAAAACTTTGTATGTCCAATACCTTTTGAAAATAGGTTTGGCAAGTCTATATCCAATCCACATTCTCATGATCCCTGGGAAAGACTTTGCCTCAGTGACAGCAAACATAGCCAATTTAAAAAAAAAAAAAAAACTGTCATGAGAGCAGCAAGAATGCTGGGTAGATCATGAAGCAACATCCCTCAACTAAAGATATCCTTTATTTTTCTTTTCTGCCAAGGCACCAATGGCTTTGATATTAACATCTAATAAATGACAAAAATGATCAACTTTTTGAAAACATTTTACTTACTATTCAGAAGACACACATTCCATCTAATTAGGTGCAGTCTCAAGCACCTCTTTAGACCAGTGTATCTGTTGCAATCAGTTTCCCTTAACCCCTGTGAAGCTACTAGTGATCATCATCCATGCAAATGTTATAACACACAGCCTATTGCAAAACCTAGGCCAGATTCTCTCCAAAATATTGGCATCCTTTGCAAAGGAAAAATTCATGCTGCATCTATACATAAAGGTTGTCTTAGATACCCCATCTTGGAGTGATCTCTGTGTCTCCTAAAACTCACAGCTTCTAGGCTTCTCATGAAAACTAGAGAGCCCACTAGTCTTGCGTAGGTGGTTATAAGGAATCCAAGTTTGAGAAAAACTGCTGAGTTAATTTCTGCAAGAAACTGTACCCACGGAGTCAGAGAAAGTTTGAGACATGTGTACAATTGTTCACCATTTCATGCCTGTAGGGCACAAATCTGCTTACAAACTACCCCAGACAATACATAGAACACCCAAAGAATTTAGAAAAAAAGGCAATCCAAAGGCAAATCTTACAATCCAAAAAGAATGAAGCATGGCAGTTCTTGCAGGGGTGATGTGGACACTCAGAAATTTATTACTGATACCTGGTAAGAGCAAATCCCTGAAAATAAACAGGCCTTCTGCAAGCTGACAGCTGAACTCAGATGATATTCTCTGGGTTAAAAGTGCATCAACCAGTGAGTGAAAAATGAGAATCTAAAAATAAGTTAGCCTACTCCTAATTTTGCCCTGGCTGGTGTGGCTCAGTGGATTGAGTGTTGGCCTGTGAACCTACATGTCACCAGTTCAGTTCCAGCTCTGAGTTGCCAGACAGGTCCCAGTAGGGTTCTGGGAGAGGCAACCAAACAATGTGTCCCTTACATTGATTTGCCTTTCTTCTCTCTTTCTTTTCCCCAACTCTAAAAATAAATAAATAAAACAAAATTTAAAAAATCTTCAGCAACAGAAACACAAAATGACATGGGGATATCTGGCAAGATACCTGGGTAAACTGAAAAGTGCAATGTGGACACAGGCTTCCCACACAATAAAATTATGTGGCTGTGGAATTTAAAATGGATGGAGACAAGATAGAGATGTAGGTAGATACACTTTGCCTCCTCACACAAACAAAAGACGGACAACAAATTTAAAAGCAACCCCCCACAAAAAAAACAACAACCAGAAGTGTCAGAAGACTGAACTGTATGGAAGTCTGACAACCAAGGAATTAAAGAAACATTACTCAAACTGGTATGAGGGGTGGAGACAAACAGCCAGGGCAGAGGATGCATGGTCAGGAGAAGGCTAAAGGTCCCACATTTGAGAGTGGATAAACTGGGAGGAACAACTGGGGAGCAAGACAGACCATGCAAGCCACGATCCCAGTGCAGGATGATAAAGCCTCAAAACCCCTGGCTGTAAAAACCTTTGGGGTTTGCGGAAGCAGAAGAAACTCCCAGCCTCACAGGAGAGTTCGTTGGAGAGACCCCCAAGGTCCTAGAATGTACACAAGCCCACCCGCCCAGATATCAGCACCAGAAGGGTCCAATTTGCTTCTGGGTAGCAGGGGAAGTGGTAGAAAGCTGGCTGAGAGCTGAACAAGCAGCATTGTTCCCTGTCAGACCCCATCTCCACATATAGTGCTACAATGCAGCAACCTGGGCTGTCCCCTCTAATATCAAAAGCTTCATCCCTAACAAAGTAACAGGCTTGTCAAGACAAAAAAAAAAAATAGCCCAAATGAAAGAAAAGATCAAAGCTCCAAAAATAGAACTAAGCGAGGAAGAGATAGCCAACCTCTCAGATGCACAGTTCAAAATACTGGTAATTAGGATGCACACAGAAATGATAGAGTATGGTTGAAAAATGGAGGAAAAAGTGAAAGCTATGTAAAGTGATATAAAGAAAAATATACAGGGAACCAACAGTGACATTAAGGAAACCAGGATTTAAATCGATATGAAGCAGAGGAAGAAATAAAAATTCCACCAGACAGAATGAGGAAACAAGAATTCAAAAACCATGAGGAAGGCCCTGGCTGGCGTAGCTCAGTGGATTGAGCGCAGACTGCGAACCAAAGCATGGCAGGTTCGATTCCCACTCAGGGCACATGCCTGGGTTGCAGGCCACAGCCCCCAGCAACTGCACATTGATGTTTCTCTCTCTCTCTTTCTCCCTCCCTTCTGTCTCTAAAAATAAATAAATAAAAATCTTAAAAAAAAAAAAATGAGGAGAGGTTTAGGAACATCCAGGACAACTGTAAACATTCCAACATCTGAATCATAAGCATGCCAGAAGAGGAGCAAGAAACTGAAAATTTATTTGAAAAAATAATGGAGAACTTTTCCCATTTTGGCAAAAGAAGTAAGACTTCCAGGAAGTCCAGGTAGCTCAGAGAGGCCCAAAGAAGCTGAGCCCTAGGAACACATATCAAGGCACACTGTAATTACATTAGCCAAGATTAAAGATAAAGAGAGAATTTTAAAAGCAGCAAGAGAAAGGGAGACAGTTACCTACAAAGGAGTCCCTATAAGACTATGAGCTGATTTCTCAAAAGAAACCTCACAGGCAAGAAGGGGCTGGAAAGCAGTATTCAAAGACATGAAAGGCAAGAACCTACATCCAAGATTACTCTATCCAGCAATCATTTAGATTGGAAGGACAGATAAAGTGCTTCCCAGACAACATCAAGTTAAAGGAGTTCATTATCACCAAGCCCTTATTATATGAAATGTTAAAGGGACTTATTTAAGAAAAAGATCAAAAACTGTGAAGAGTAAAATGACAACAAACTCACAACTACCAACTGAACTGAAAAAACAAAAACTAAGGAAACAACTAAAACAGGAATAGAATCACAGAAATGGAGATCACATGGAGGATATCAGCAGGGAGGGTCAGGAGGGAGAATGGGGGAAAAGGTACAAAGAATAAGAAGTGTAATTGGTAGGTACAAATTAGACATGGGGAGGGTTAAAAATAGTATAGGAAATGGAGAAGCCCAAACACTTATATGTATGACTTATGAACATGAATTAAGGGGGAACATGCTGGTGGAGGTGGGGTGCAGGACAGAGGGTAATTATTGGGAGAAAAAAATAGAAGAACTCTAATAGCATAATCAATAAAATATGTTTAAAAATAAATAATAAAATGTACAGAGAAAAACAGAAATGAAGCAGAAAAAAAATATGTGGTATCTCTCTATGTACATGATTGGCTTTATGTGATTTGATTCAGATGAACAAGGCTTAAAAGAATTTCTTTTGGCATTATTAACATTAAAAAAAATCTGTACAATTCCTCCCCTTCTATGATAATCCTCCATGTGCAGTTATGTGTGGAGAATGTTATAATTTTTGTTGAAAGATTTCCACATCTGATTGTAAGGATAAGTAGTGCAACTGCAAAATCTCCCACATTCTCTGCATTTATAAGGCCTTTCTCATGTGTGGACCCTCTGATGATAACGAAGGATATCAATTCTGGTAAAAGATTTTCCACATTCACTGCAACAATAAGGCCTTTCTCCTGTGTGAACTCTCAGATGAACACGGAGGTTAGTGCTGGTGCTAAAACATTTCTCACATTCCCTGCACTGATAAGGCCTTTCTCCTGTGTGAACTCTCAGATGAACACGGAGCCTAGTGCTAGTGGTAAAAGATTTACCACATTCACTGCATTCATAAGGCCTTTCTCCAGTGTGAACTCTCTGATGACAATGAAGGTGATTAATTCTGGTAAAAGATTTCCCACATTCACTGCAATGATAAGGCCTTTCTCCTGTGTGAAATCTCTGATGATATCTGAGACTAGTGCTAGTTGTAAAAGACTTCCCACATTCACTGCACTCATAAGGCCTTTCTCCAGTGTGAACTCTCTGATGACAACAAAGATGATACATTCTTGTAAAAGATTTCCCACATTCACTGCAATGATAAGGCCTTTCTCCAGTGTGATTTCTCTGATGATAACGGAGGCTAGTGCTAGTTGTAAAAGATTTCCCACATTCAAAGCACTCATAGGGCCTTTCTCCTGTGTGAAAGATTTGATGATAACGGAGGTTAGTGCTAGTGGTAAAAGATTTCCCACATTCACTGCATTCATAAGGCCTTTCTCCAGTGTGAACTCTCTGATGACGATGAAAATCACCAATTGTGGTAAAAGATTTCCCACATTCACTGCATTCATAAGGCCTTTCTCCAGTGTGAACTCTCTGATGACAATGAAGGTGATTAATTCTGGTAAAAGATTTCCCACATTCATTGCACTCATAAAGCCTTTCTGCAGTGTGAACCCTCGGATGATAACGAAGGCTAGTGCTAGTGATTAAAGATTTCCCGATTTCACTGCATTCATAATTCCTTTCTCCGGTGTGAATTCCATGATGTAAATGAAGGTAATAGAGCCTGCTAAAAGATTTCAGACACTCATTGCCCTCATGGGGTCTCTTTCCAGTGTGAACTCTCTGACAATAATGAAAACTAGAAATACTGGTAAAATATTTTCCACCCTGATGACATACAAAACATTGTGTCCCAGTAGTAACACCTTTGTTCTCAAGAAATGTGTGGTTGCAGCCAATTGCTTTTTTATACTCATTCAGCATGTAATGATTTTTGCTGCTTTGAGGAGTCACTCCAGACGTCAAGATATCGTTTGGCCTGTCCCCAGTTTGAGTAGCCTGTTGTTGATGTCCTGATCTCATAAGGGTGTCCTGCCCAAAGTTTCCACAGGTAAAAAGCTTCTGGGACACATTAAAATTGCAACTTTTTGCAAGTGACATCCTGTCCACAACTCTCATGAAAGGCTTCTCTCTCATGTGGTGTTCCTGGTGAGGCTGACACTTTGTACTGAAATAAAATTGTTTTCCACATGCTCCACATCTCAGCAGTTTCTGTTTGTGTTGTGTTTCCTGCTGGTCAATACAGTGAAAAATGTCTCTCAAGACTGGCCCACAACTCTCACAGGGATGGCAATGCCAGGGAGAAAAAGGTATATTGGGTTTCTTTGCCTGTGACACTTCTATAGAAACATTTTCTTCATTTGATGCTTTCACATCCTCTGCTCCACAGCAGCAACCTGAACAGAAAATAAAAAGGGTGGTAAATAAATGTTGACCTTATAAGGAAGAAATATCCACATCATACACGGCTATCTGTCACAGTTAGGCATGATTCTATGATTTTCAGGGAAAGTGAGTAAGACTCTGAATAAATGGCTGTTATACATTACTTGGCCCCAATGGTCAGTCTGAGGTAGAGATCTCATGAAGAGAGAGACAGGCGCATAGAATGGGACACAGAGAAGAGAGGTAGGGTCTACTCATTGTTCCTACATAAACGGCTTCTATAAGACCTTTCCTGCTGGTGATATAAGGCTGTATAGAATAATTTGAATGAGCTCCAACCCATAAACATCAGTTGTATTGAAGCATATGATGTTCAAGGTCATATAATGATCATGTGCACTCCAAGGGTCTGCAAGAATGGACCAAGTTTGAATTGCAGTAAATGAAACTTGTAAAATAAACGGCTGAAATGCAAATTTTAGAGAGGGGAAGGTCATCCATGGGCTAGGAATCAGAGTAGAAACGATAACTTAGAACTGAGAGGTTGACAAAGTTTCAACAATAAATAAGAATAAGTATAATGGGGTGAGGAACTGGCAACGGAAACAAAATACTGTTGAACAAAATGAGTTCCTACTTTTGACCTTAACAAAGCCCTTTCACCAAACCCTGTTCAGCAACTGTACACCAAGGCAAGGACACCTCTCTGTCCACCCTGCCATGGATAAAGTCATGCTTATCCTGGTATGCACCAGAGATTCTCCCCCTTAAATCCCAGTTGAGCCATTACATGCAATACAGATGATATAAAGTCTAAGAGAAAACTGAAGAGATGGATGGCCAGCACTTTGGTAAAACAAAAAAAGCACAAAAGAGACCAAGGAAAAAAAGATCTGTATAAGTGACTTCAGCAAGATGGCCTAATAATAAACATGATAATTCTTCCTTCTCCCAGAACAAGGAGACAGCTATTGACAACAAAATCCATGGAGCCACAGTGTGGCTCCATTCTGCAAAGTGAAGCGCCGCCAGTTCAATTCCCAGACCAGAGACACACCTGAGTTGTGGGTTAAGTCCTGGTTTGGCCCACACAACAGTCAACCAATTGATGTTTCTCTTTCACATAATTGTTTCTCTCCCTCTTTTGCTCCCTTCCTTGTCCTCTCTCCGAAAACAAATATATTTTTTAAAAATTTTAAATAGATAATTCAGAAAAGTTACAGGATAGAAAATCAACATATAAATATCAGTTCCAACCTGGCTTGTGTGGCTCAGATGGCTGGGCGACATTCTACAAACCAAAGGGTCACTGGTTAGACTCCAGGTCAGGGAATATGCCTGGGTTATGGGTTTAGTCTGTAGTTGGGGTGCCTACAAAGGGCAACCAATTGTTTCTCTAACTCTCTTTCTCCCTGCCTTCTCCTCTCTCCAAAAAATTTACTATACATATTTTGTATGTCATATATAATTATACATATACCATATACTATATAATTATATAACATACATATGTTATGTATATATGTTCCATTTCTACATAATGATAATAAATCGTTTGATAAAGAAACAAAGAACCATGGCTGGTGTGACTCACTGCATTGAGCACTGGTTTGTGGGCCAAAAGGTTGCAGGTTTGATTAGCGGTTAGGACACATGTCTGGGTTGTGGTCCCCAATTGGGGGCATTCAAGAGCCAACCTATCAATGTTTCTCTTGTACACTGATATTTCTCTCCTTCTCTTTCTCCCTCCTTTCTCCTCTCTCCAAAACTAAATAAATAAAATATTCAAATTTAAAAAAATAAAGAAATGAATGGCCACAGCCAAGTGGCTCAGTTGGTTAGAGCACTGCCCCATACACAAAAATTTTCCTGGCTAAAATCCCAGTCAGAGCACATACCTGGGTTGGGGGTTGGGTACCAGGATTGACATATACAACAGACAACTGTTCAATTGTTCGATTTCTCTCTTTCTCTCCCCTGCCTCAGTCTTTAAAGTAAATATATATATATATATATATATATATATATATATATATATATATATATATCCTAGAGTCGGACTGAAAAAAAATGAAGAAAGTTAAATGTACTACAGCATTAGAAACAATAAAACGCTCAGGAATATATTCAACCAAAAAGGTGAGGTGTCTGTACACTGAACACTATGAGACAATGATAAGAGAAATGGAAGAAAACACAAATAAGTACAAAGACATCTGGTTGGAACTGAAACTATAGTATCATCAAAATATCTACATTGCCCAAATCAATCTACAGATGAAATACAATTTCTAAGATAATTTCAATGGTATTTTACACATGAATTTAAAAAAAATCCTGAAATGTATAGAATCTCAAAAGACTTCCAATAGCAAAAGCAATCTTGAGCAAGAACAAACTTGGTGGCAACTCACTTCCTGACTTCAATCTGTTACAAAGCTAAAGCAATGAAACTGTGTGTTAGTGGAAAAGAAACAAAAATACAGATCAATAGAATAGAGAACACAGAAATAAACATGGGCACAGACTTTCAACTAACATTTGACAGTTAAACCTCAAGACTTATAAAAAAGAGCCCTGACTGGTGTGGCTGAGCGGGTTGAGTGCTGGCCTGCAAAACAAAGGGTCACTGGTTTGATTCCCAGTCAGGGCACATGCCTGGGGGGCAGGCCAGGTCCCTGGTAGGGGGTATGCAAGAGTCAACCACACACTGATGTTTTTCTGCCTCTCTTTCTCCCTCCCTACCTCACTCTAAAAATAAAAATAAAATCTTTTTTAAAAAGACATATAAAAAGAAAAGATCGTTTCCTTGATAAATGGTGCTGGAAAAAATGGATATTCACAAGTGAAACAACAAAACTGGACGCCATCAATAAAAATGAACTCAATCTACACAAAGAATTAAATGTCGGTCCTAAAACTTAATGCTTCTTCAAGACAATTCAGAGAAGAAGTCTTGGGGATTTGTTGTGCATATGATTTTCTGGGATGTGACAAGATCCACCAGACAAAATGTGCAAAAACAAACAATCTGGACTACAACAAATGAAAAAGCTTCAATATAGCACAACAACTATCATAATGAAATAAAAAGGCAATCTACCGGACTGGAGCAAATACTTGCAAAATAATTTAAAAGTATCATTTGGAGGTATTGCAGGCTTGGTTTTGAAAACCACAATAAAGTGAATATTGTGATATAGAAATTTACAATTTTTAAAAAATTTCCCTATGAATAATAAAGTTAGGTTAACAGTGCTATAGTGCATGCTACTTTTTAAATGATTTTATTTATTTTTAGAGAGAAGGGAAGGAAGGGAGAAAGAGACAGAAAGAAAAATTGATGTGAGAGAAACATCGATGGGGTGCACCCCAACCTGGGACCAAGCCAGCAACCAGCCATGTAACCTGACCAAGTATTAAGCTGGCAACCTTTTGTTGTGCAGGATGACCCCAAAGAAGTTAGTCACAAAGGTCAAGGTTATACTGCAGGCTATTAATAACACAATACCTTTGTCTTAAAAAAATCTACAACTTCCCACCAAGATTGAGTTATAGGTAAACATGCTTCACCTCCCAGCACAACTATAGCAAAAATCACAATTAGATTACAAACAGATATCATACAGTTTCAACAGAGAATCAAGCTGTATGGAAGTCTGACAACCAAGGATTTAAAAAAGCCCATTCATGCATATGGGGAGGAGAGGATACGAAGAGGTACAAAGCAGTGAAATGGGTTGCTCTGCCCTGGCAACTACCTAAGGCTTCACCCCACACAATTTACAGGTGTCTTTTCTACAATACCTCAGGCTACTAAGACAGGGTGTCAAAGCAGCTCTACCTAATACACAGAAACACACACATGGAGGCTGCCAAATTGAGGAGACAGTGAAATATGGTTCAAATGAAACAACAGAACGCAACTCTAAATCATAGAGTAATGCAATAAAAGAAAAAAGACTCAGGCAAAAATGAAGATGCCATTAAGTGAAATAAAGAAAAATGCACAGGGAACCAAGAGTGGAGGGAGCATTCAATCAGAACAAGAAGAAGAAATGAGAATTTTTTTTTAAAAAGAGAATAGAGTAAGGAGCTTCTGGGACATCTCCAAATGTACAAACATCCAAATCATTGGGGTGCCAGAAGGAGAAGAGAAAGAGCAAGAAACTGCAAACTGATTTGACAAAAATAATGAAAGAAAACTTCCTTATTTGGTGAAGGATATAGAAATACAAGGCCAGGAGGCACAAAGTGTCGAACAACCAAAAGAGGACCACAAGAGGACCACAGCAGGACACATAAATAAAATTCCAAAAATTAAAGATAAAGAGAGAATCTTAAAAGCAGCAAAAGAAAAGCAGAGCGTTAACTACAAAGGAGTTCCCTTAAGACTGTTACCCAATTTCTCAAATGACACCTTGCAGGCTAGAAAGAACTAGCAAGAAGTATTCAGAGTGATGAAAAGCACAGATAAAGTGCTTCCCAAACATGATAAAACTAAAGGAGATCATCATTACCAAGCCATTATTATATGAAATATTAAAGGGAACTATGTAATAAAAAGATCAAAACTACGAACATTAAAATGGCAACAAATGTGTAACTATACACAACTGAATCTAAAAAACAAACTAAGCAAACAAGCAGGACAGCAACAAAATCATAGATACAGAGATCATTTCAAGGGTTATCAGCTAATAAAGGGAAGAAGAAGAATGGAGGGGGAAGATGCAGGGCCTAAGAGGTACAAACTGGTAGGTCTGAAATAAACAAGGGGATGTTAAGAACAGTATAGGAAATGGAGTGGCCAAAGAACTTATATGCATGACCCATGGACATGAACTAAAGGAGGGGAATGCTGGAGGGTAGGGGGGTACCAGGCAGAAGGAGGACAAAGGAGGAAAAATTGGGACAACTGCATCAGCATAATCAATAAAATACACTTTAAAAAAGTAAAAAAAAGAATTATAGAAACTACACATAATTAAAAATAGTTATCACCAAACACTGATTATAAGAATCTAAGCTTGCTGAAAAAATGGCAGCATTAAACTTACTGAATGCTGCATTGTCAAAAAACATTGAATTTGTAAAAAAAATAAAAATTAAAAAAGACAAACAAAAAAGTAAGGAAACAAGGCCACAATATGTACAATGCACAATTATGCAAATATAAAAGAACATGCACTTGTATGTGAAAAGGAATTAATATATAAAATATACAAGGGACACGCTAGCTGAAAAAAATGTCGAGAAAATTTAGCAAACAAGAATGTATACATGAGCAACAGGATTAGAAAAAATGCTTTTCCTCATTTAATCAAGGTGATATTCATTAGGCCCCCTGCAACACTACAAAGCACAAATCTCTCCCTATGAGTTCAGTATAACATGTCCTGGTAGTACAGGGAGACAAAAGGACATTGCAAAAACCAGCCCTACCAAATAAAGCAGCTACTCAGAAAACAGGAAAATCAAGTAGTGCTTGCAGTCCACAGAGGAGTAGAGAGCATCCCTAGAGAATAGCAGGCATGGGAAATGCAAAGCCAAGTCCACAACATGGACGAGAGTGAGGGTCAGTGTTGTTATATCCTTACCCAGTGAGGATATAAGTTCAAAGTTCTCCAGCATCACATCCAGGTACAGGAGTCTCTGATTCTCATCAAGGAGGCACCATTCTTTCTTACAGAAGTACAGGGCAATGTCCGCAAAAGTCACACCAACCTGGCAAAAGGGAGACAAATGAAGCCACAGCTGTCTGAGAACCACAATCCTATTTTTTTAAAAATCTTTCCCATGTTCAATTTACTGCAGGGCTCCCAGGTCTGTGTGCACACCAAGCCCTAATGCCAGTACTGGCTGCTTTCTAACCATAGTCCCATTAATCACCTTATCACCTTCAGCAACAGCAGGTGAGCTTCTGGACGCTGGCAACGGCACAAAAATGCCATCTAAGCCTAGGGCCATGAGTGCAGGGTCCCATCCTTCCTGACAAGCAACATCACTGAGTCTCCCAGATCATGCCTACAAGACACAGCCAAACATGAGCTTAAGCTGCACCCTGAAGTCCCCACATCAGGTACTCAGGACCATCATGTTCAAAGTTCCTCTAGCTGTGCATACCATTGAGGAATGTCTGCCTCCTTCACATCTCACTTCAAGTTCACTCCCTCAGCTCTAACATCTTCCTGCTCAACACCACAGTAGCCTCCCAGGATTCACACATGAAGTAGGCACATGCAGAGTGCTTGACAGATTCCAGCAGGACCCAGGCCAACCCGTTTTCTCATGGATCCCACAGCCCAGGAAAGCCTGCAATGAGGCTTTGCATCCTCCCTGCCTGCCTCTGACTTTCGCTTCAAAATTCACCACCCAGATCTGCATGGGAATTTCAGGTAGCAATGATTATTGTCCACTCTGCACTTTACTTGCTGGGTCCTAAGAAACCATAACACTTCTATCTCAAGTGAGGCTTTTTCACTGTCCTCGACGAGGGGCCTGCACACGGGGATATAGTGTTCGGTGACAGGGGGTGGACGTGTGACAGGACTGCACTTACCTCAGTCCGGTACTTCAGCGAGGTCACAAACGGATGCTGTGGGCGAGGCCTAACAGTAGCAGAGGGAAAGGAGACCGCCTCCGATATGGCTCCCCCCATTCCAGCGCCGGCACCAATCTCCCAGGCAGCGTCGCCCAGCTTCTTAGTTGCCGATATTCTGTGTGGACCACCACTCTGGCGCCTTCCCCGTCCCCTCATCGCCACCAGACTCCAGCGATGTGGAGCTTCCAAGGAGTTATTTAACTAGACTACGGCTGATGCAAAATGCCGACGGTGAGGAGGGCGCCGGAAGTCCCGCCCTCCCCCGAGTGCTCGACAAAGGAGACGCCTTTTCTGACCGTTCATTGGCTAGGTTTCTGCCGGTTTTCAACACAGGGTATTTTAGGTAATGTGGGTCAGAGAGTCCAAGACAAGGATCAGGAGTGTTCCTACATCACTCCAGCAAAGACCCAGATCCGCCGTTAGGGTGTATGGGAAATGACAAGTCCTCATGAAAGATACATCCTCAAAATGGCTAAAGATATTTGTCATCTTTTCCTGGTAAAGGGTCTTGAGTTCATGTTCATAAAAACACATTATCTGTGAGCCCAATACAGACAGTCATAATAAAAGGTATTCCTGAATTACACAGTGGACAACTTTATCACAAAAATGACCTACTTACACATCATAAGTATATGACAGATATAACACAAGACTGTAGGACATACATTTAAAACAAAAATACTAACACATAATATAAACATTAAATGAAAGTCTACTGTATAAATTATACTTTGAACAATTCGAAATCAAACTTTTTTAAATGCTTGACAATTTAACACTGACGGTTACTGGTGTTTTTGTTAATGTGAAAATGTTACTGTAATTATCATAGTGGAAAAAAATTTGTCTTTTACAGACGTATTGAAGGCATCAGGTGAGAAGTTTCAGGTATTCTCCATGTGGTAAGATTATGAACACATTTCTAAATTATATTTAGAAGTAAAGTATAGCTTCATAAAGGAAGTTGACCTATGTATAGTTCCAATTTTTTTAAATCACATGAAATATTATAAAGAATTATGGGTTACATATATGCAATAAATATTAAAAATCAATAACCTGTAAACAGCTTTCCCTTTTAAAAATTCAGAGCTAATATGATAGTGAAGTATATACCAAAGTTTAAAAAACATTAAAACAAAGTGTAATAGAGGAGTTGCATGAAGGAAAATAACTCACACTTTCTAGAAACAAGAAAACCTTGGTGGCCAAGTTTCCAGCATAGCCATAGCTCCAGTAAATTCTCTCACTTTGTGGAACTCAGTGTCCTTTTATTACCACTCAGGCAGCCTTACATGTTCCCAGCCTTCTAGAGCCTTTTGTCTTCCGTTTCAGGAATATACATTGTATAACTCCCTCATTCCTTTCCATAGTTGGCACAACCATAATTTTCTTTAGAAATATTGATCAGTCTCCATGCAGACATGGACACTGCATTAACAGGTGAAATCACTATTTCCCAGCAAGGTGGGAACATCCTGGAATCCAAAATCTGTATTTCAGATTCAGATGCTCCCTTTCCACACCTTCACACATGCCAAAATTGTAGCCATCCTGGCAATAAATATAAAGTAACTACATAACCATATTTGGAAATAGACCTCATGTTCTTAGGGAAAATGGACATTATGCCAGAAAAGTTAAGAATGTTATGTAAATTACTTGGGGTGGGGGGTGGAACACAAACACAAAAAGCCATACGGGATATATTTTGAGGAATGAAATGGCATGGTGTCACACCTTCCATTTGCTTTGGGGCTGCCTAATATATCACCTCCATGTGACCTCTATGCATCTGGAGTATTCTTGCTCTGTCCACTGAGCATATATATAACCAGGCCCCCCTGATATTCATTCTAAGAGCTTTCCTCCCTATGGAGTAGAGTATGAGAATTGTGTGTGTATTAGGTGTTTGAATGAACTTTACTGTATTTATAGGAATTAATGGACAGGTATTTCTGACCTCAAAGTATGAGTTGCAAATGAATTCTATCAGAGTATTTTACTTTTATGTTCATGAAGGTGGGTATTAAAACTTTGTACTGAATGTTGTGAAAGGAAAAATCTTATTAAACAGGCCAATAAAATATTGTAAAATACATATAGCAACGTAATCAGGCATGAAAAAATCTCAAAGCTAAAAAAGGAAAGTAATGTAGAATTCAATGAGTGAGGCTGGACAATGCCTGAAACTGACCTGACACCAGGTCTATGCTTAGGAAACTTTAACCTGTGACCTTTCTTACTTTTTTCTTAAAAATGACCTACGTTTTTTGTTACATATATTATATCCTAAAATGTGTATTTGTATCTCAGTTGTGGCCACTATGTGCTGGGCACCGGGTTCAGTTGCTGTTAAAAACAAAATGAACAAAAACTACATTTCAACACCAACTTTGCTTGTGCAGACAAAAGTAGGCTGCAAAGGAACATGTGAGTTCAGAAGAGTTGGGTACAGAGAACCAGCCCAAATTACCCAGGTCTTCTGGGTGTCAAACTCCATGCTGAGATCAAAGAATCTCTGCCTCCAAAGGCAGAGAAACTGTAACTCAGCCTCAAAAAATGTTCCTCTGAAAAAAACCACAGGAGCTGATAGATGATGTCATTCCAGTGGAGACAGGACAAATGATGTGTTCTGAAATTTTAGGAAAATAGAAGATCATGATACTGCACCAATGCAAAGACAAGCTTCAACTGAGCATCCCTGGTGAAGACCATACACTGTGAGGCAGTGTATGTGCGCCAGTGAAACCTTCACATTTGTGGTGGAGACTGTCTGCGGCTCTGGGGCCAAAATACTGAGTTAAAATCCAGCCTCTTGAATCTGACATTTATCTGTTGAGTGAACTTGGAGAACCTCTTTCCTTTCTTTAATCCTGAATGATTCAAGCCATTTGGTATCAGTTTTCACTTCCAAGGTTGTTGTGACAAGAGAAAATGTGGAAATGCAGACCCTAAAATCCTTTCAATGACAAGTACTTTGTTACTTTCAATGATCTTCAAAGGCCAAGATAAGACCACCTCCATCTGCACATCATATTCAGCCAACTTAGATTCAGGGAGCTCTAGCAAGTCACCAGGATATTCCCTGGTTGGGAAAGCACACTGAGGGGTCAGCACCAAAAGTACCTGCCTTCCTGTAGGTGGATCAGCAGTAAATGCACACCCTCAAATAAGGTGTTTGAGGACGCTGGGGGAGTGAGGAGTGCCTGGTTTGGGAGTATCTCCGAGAGCAGTATCTCCCAAGAGGCTGGAGACACAGATGCTGCACCGCAAAAGAACACCTTAGTACTTCACCTCCTCCAACACCTTGGGGATGTAGATATATACCAGATATTCATTTCACAAAGGAGAAAACTGAATCTGAGTTCACAAGAGGGATATTTCATGTGAGTCCCAAAGATATTTGGTATGCTGGGATTAAAATCATGGGTGCCTGACCCAGGGCATCGTGAGTTTGATCAATGGCTTCCATTTCTCTGAAATGCACTTTCAGACTCCAAAACCTTCTACCCATCCTGACGCCATCTGGATTCCTTGAGTCCTGTTCCAACACAAAAACCCCCATGACAGAAGGCCAGAAAAATGGGTAATACTATAAAGCAAAAGCTTAATTATAAAATGACTAGATTTTGAAAATAAAAAACATTAATAGTCAAAGTTAAAATGAATGTCAATTTTATTGTGCACAGCATAAAAAAATAGTAAAAAGGAATTGAACATAATAGTCCAACACAAAAAAACATTTACTTAATACAGTAAAAAAGGCAACAAATGACTGAAATTTCACCATGGATCTTTATTTTTATGTCCTTTAATTGTAAAAAATTCCCCAACTCATATCAGGTTATATAGAACATAGGCTCAGACAACTTAGCAAACATAGAGAAACAGTAAATACACATTTGAGAAAAAGGTTACCATGAATCTTTAGAAACATACAATCCAAAAACAGTGAGGTAGAACTGCAATATTGAAAAAAAAAAAGTTTAGCCCTGGCTGGTATGACTCAGTGCTTGAGTGCTGGCCTGCGAACCAAAGGGTCACTGGTTCAATTCCCAGTGAGGGCACATGCATAGGTTGCAGGCTAGGTCCATAATAAGGGAAGTGTGAAAGACAACCACACGTTGATGTTTCTCTCCTTTTCTCTTTCCCTTCCCCTCTCTAAACATAAAGAAATAAAATCTTTTTTAAAAAGTTTAAATGAAAACACGACTAACCAAACCAAATACTTTCCAGGATGTGGAGGAAGTGAATCCCTCATTCACTGCTAGAATTATGCAAAAAGTACAATCGATTTTGATGGCAAATTGCTAATCTTTGTAAGTTAAAACATTTACCTCCCCTATGACTCAGGCTGTCCAAAGAGTTACTGACAAAGGCAAATAAAACTTATGTCCATATAAATAATTATAAACAAATGTTTATACCAGCATTAAAGTCAAAAAAGAGAAACAACCAAATTCAATGGATATACTCACAGTGCTTTCTTCAAACGTGAGAATATTTCTCAGCTAAAACAGATGACCTACTAACATATCATTGAAAACACTCCAATTATACACGCAGTGTAAATGAAAACATAAAAATACTATTATTCTCATCATATAAATTTAAGAAATTGTGGATTAATCTATTAGAATGGAATGTAACTCAATGTTTACTTACAGAGGTGTGAAGGGCAGGAGAGATGAAGATGGGCATGAATTAAATTCCCAGTGACAGTAAAAGACAGTAGTGACTATGGTGATGGTGTTATGATTGTGTTTAAGTAAAGACTGATCCAATATTACACTTGAATTATGATGTTTACTAGTAAAAGCTTATTAAAAATGGTTCAAGATTTTAGAGGTTCCAACCAAGAAGGAGGGGTAGGTAGATACACATCACTTCCTTGCACAAACAAAAGAAGGATAACAACCAATTCAAAAACAAATCCAACAACCAAGGAATTGAAGAAACATTCATGCAGATTGGTACAAGAGGTTGGAGCTGGGAAGCCAGGGTGGCAAGGACACATAATTAAGCATGGTTGACAGACAGGGGTGGGCAAGGTGTCAGCTGGTGGCCTAGGACATCCCATTTTCGCATGCAGATAAGCCAGGAAGAACAACTGGTGAGCAAGACAAACGGCACAACCCAGGATTCCAGCACAGGGAAATAAAGCCTCAAAACCTGTGACTATAAAAACCTATGGGGGTTGCAGCAGCTGGAGAAACTCCCAGTCTAACAGAAGAGTCCATTGGAGAGGCTAGTGGATTCCTAGAATGTACACAAGTCCAGCCACCCAGGAATCAGCACCTGAAAGACACAATCTACTTGTGAGAAGCGAGGGAAGTGATTGAAAGTAGGGCAAGAGTCAAGCAAGCAGGCAAGTGGCATTATTCCCTCTAGGACCCCTCCCCCACATACAGTGCCACAACCAAGCAAAGTGGGTTGCCTTGCCCTGGTGAACACATAAGGCTGGGGTTCTTACAACATAACAGGTATGCCAACACAAAGAAATATGGTCCAAATGAAAGAACAGATTAAAACTTCACGAAGAGAGGAGTTCCAGCCAAGATAGAGGTATAGGTAGAAACACTTCACTTCCTTGCACAACCCAAAAGGATAACCACCAATCTAAAAACAATAAACAACCAGAAATGCCAGAAAATTAAACTGCATAGAACTCGACAACCAAGGAGTTAAACACTCAACCAGACCATCTGGAGAGGCAGACATGGGAAGACAAGCAGCGGAGGGGAGGAGACATGCCGCAAGGCAGCAGACCAAGCAGGCGAGGTGGGACTGGTTAATGGGAAGCTAAAGACTCAAAAATAGCTGTAAACTACTGTGGGGATTCCATAGCGGGAGAAACTCCCAGTCTCATATGAGTTTGTTGGAAAGTGGAGCTAGAGAGGAGCAAGTGAGCAGCATTGTTCCCTTTGCCCTGTCACCCAAGACAGTGCCACAACACAGCAGAAGGTTGCTCCACCCTGGCAAATAACTAAAGCTCTGCCCCCTAAAAACATAACAGGTGTACTGAGACAAAAAAATATGGCCCAAATGAAACAGCAGATCAAAATTCCAGAAAAGGACCTAAGCAATGAGGGATAGCCGACCTACTTGATACACAGTTCAAAACTCTGGTAATCATGATTCTCACAGAACTGATTGAGCTCAGTTGTAAAATGAAGGAACAAATGAAAGCTACCCAAAGTGAAATAAAGGAAAATATACAGGAAACCAACAGTGAAGGAAAGGAAATTGCGTCTTGAATCAACAATTTGGGACAAAAGGAAGAAATAAACATCCAACTGGAACAGAATGAAGAAACAAGAATTCAAAGTGAGCAGAGGCTTAGGAACCACTGGGACAACTTGAAGCACTCTAACATCAGATTCACAGAAGTACCACATGGAGAAGAACAAGAAATTGAAAGCTTATCCGAAAAAAAAAATGAAGGAAAACTTCCCCAATCTGGTGAAGGAAACAGATTTCCAGGAAGTCCAGGAAAACCAAAGAATCTCAAAGAAACCAGACACAAGGAGGAACACACCAAGGCACATCATAATTAAGTTACCCAAGATTAAAGATAAAGAATTTTTTTTTGTTGTCTTTTAAATTCTTTATTTTGTTGATTATGCTATTACAGTTGGCCCATTTTCCCTTCACTCCCCTCCACCCTGCCCATCCCCTCCCACCCACATTCCCCCTTTAGTTACTGACCATGTGTCATAAGTTCTTTAGTGTCTACATTTCCCATACTATTCTTGCCCTCCCCCTATTTTCTACCTATTGTCTATGCTTATTCTCTATATCTCCCCCCTCTTCCTCCCACTTCCCTGTTGCTAACCCTCCATTTGATGACTTTTTTTTTTACTGATCATATTTTTAATCTTCTTTTTCTTAGGTAAGTCTCTAAGTTAACATTTCATATAATAAGGGCTTGATGATGACGAACTCCTTTCACTTGACCTTATCTGAGAAACACTTGATCTGCCCTTCCATTCTAAATGAAGGCTTTGCTGGATAGAGCAATCTGGGATGTAGACCCTTGCCTTTCATGACTTGGAATACTTCTTTCCAGCCCCTTCTTGCCTGTAAGGTCTCTTTTGAGAAATCACCTGACAGTCTGATGGGAACTCCCTTGTAGGTTACTGTCTGTCTCTTGATGCTTTTAGGATTCTCTCCTTCATTTTTACCTTGGCTAATGTAATTATGATGTGCCTCGGTGTGTTCTTCCTTGGGTCCAACCTCTTTGGGACTCTCTGAGCTTCCTGGACTTCCTGGAAGTCTATTTCCCTTGCTAGATTGTGGAAGTTCTCCTTTATTATTCGTTCAAATATGTTTTCAGTTTGTTGCTCTTCCTATTCTCCTTCTGGTACCCCTATAATTCGGATGTTGGAACATTTAAAGGTGTCCTGGAGGTCCCTAAGCCTCTCCTCATTTTTTTGAATTCTTGTTTCTTCATTCTTCTCTGTTTGGTTGTTCCTTTCTTTATTCTGGTGCACTCCATTGATTTGAGTCCTAGTTTTCTTCCCCTCACTCTTGGTTCCCTGTGTGTTTTCCTTCATTTCTCTTATCGTAGCCTGCATTTATTCATCTAATCTATGACCAAAGTCAACCAATTCTGTGAACATCCTGATCACCAGTCGTTTGAACTGTGCATCTGATAGGTTAGCTATCTCTCGGTCACTTAAAAAAATTGGATCTGGGGCTTTCAATTCTGTTTGAGCCATCTTTTTATTTTCCTCTGATCTGGTTGCGGCTGTTACGTAAGGGCGGCGGAGCATTAGGTGTTCACTAGGGCAGGGCACCGCAGTCGCTGGGTTGTGACGTTGTTATATGGGGGCAGGGTCTGAGAGGGAACAATGGCGCCTGCTCCGCTCTCTCTAGGACCTCAGTCCCCCCTGCCACCCCCCACAAGCAAACTGGTCCCTTTTGGTGTTGGCTCCTGGGCAGGTGGGCTTGTGTACTTTCTCCGACTCTGCGGGTCTCCCCGAGAACTCCTGTGAGGCTGAGAGAATCTCCCGGCCTCAGCTCCCACAGGTGTTTTCAGTCGGTGCTCTTAGGCTTTGTTTCCCGGTGCTGGGGCCCTGAGTTGTGCAGTCTGTGTCGCTTCCCGTTTTCGCCTAGTCTGTCTGAGCGTGAATGTGTGGCTGTGAACAGCCAGTCACCTTGCACCCCTCACTGGGTCTGCTCGTTGCCTCCAGCGCCCAGGGTCTGCCACCGGTCCACCAACTGTGGTCCGAGCCCTGTACGCCCGCGTCTGCCAGTTACTGCTCTTTCTAGCCGGGACCCCTCGACCCCTCCATAGGCCTCCGACTCCGTTGGTCCTTACCGATTTGGATGTATGGTAGTCAGACTTCCGTTCATTTCTCTCTGTTCTGGTTGTTTTTTGTTTCTCAATTTTTGTTGCCTTAGTTTTGGTTGCATGAGGAGGCATAGTGTGACTACCTATGCCTCCATCTTGGCCGGAGAAACTCAATAATTTTAATTCTTTTAAATTTAACAAGGTTTGTTTGGTGGTCTGGAATATGGTCTTCATGGTGAAGGTTTAAATTGCATTTTCGATAAAGAGAGAATCTTAAAAGCAGCAAGACGAAAGGAGAGAGTTACCTACAAAGGGGTGCCCATAAGACTATCAGCTGATTCCTCAAAACAAACTTTACAGGCAAGAAGGGGCTGGAAAGGAGTATTCAAAGACATGAATGGTAAGGACCTACATCCAAGATTATTCTATCCAGCAAAGCTATCATTTAGAATGCAAGGGCAGATAAAGTACTTCCCAGATAAGGTCACGTTAAAGAAGTTCATCATTACCAAACCCTTATTATATGAAATGTTAAAGGAACTTATCTAAGAAAAAGATCAAAAACTATAAACAGTAAAATGACAACAAACTCACAACTGTCAACAACTGAAGTGAAAAAACAAAACTAAGCAAACAACTATAACAGGAACAGAATCACAGAAATGGAGATCACATGGAGAATTACCAGTGAGGAGGGGGTTGGAGACAATGGGGATAAAAGGTACAGGGAATAAATAGCGTAAGTTGTTTGCATAAAATAGACAGGGGTAGGCTAGAATAATATAGGAAATGAAGAAGCTGAAGAACTTGTAAGTACAACCCATGGGCATAAACTAAGCGAGGGGTGGGGCAGAATGCTGAAAAGAGAGGGATGCAGAGCAGAGGGGGATAATGGGGAGGGGAAAAAAATTAGGCAATTGTAATGGCGTAATCAATAAAATAATAAAAACAAAAATGGTTCCAGATCTAAGAAATTTGTATATCCAACTTTTCTATGAAAATATG
Source organism: Tonatia bakeri (assembly GCA_004024845.1). Taxonomy (NCBI): domain Eukaryota; kingdom Metazoa; phylum Chordata; class Mammalia; order Chiroptera; family Phyllostomidae; genus Tonatia; species Tonatia bakeri. Next base: position 20,456 of record PVIA01009143.1, on the reverse strand, counting down.
TTCAGCAACTCTATATTCAATTCACGTTCTCACGGGCTCTGGGAGAGATTTTGTCTGAGAGCAAATATAGCCAACAATAAAACCTCATTGAAACCAGCATTACTGCTGGCTCAGTCAAAATAGTGACATCCCTTAATTATAGACACACATTTTATTCTTCTTTACCAGGGCACCAGTTGCTCCGACATGAACATCTGAGAGGTGATAGAATCAAAACATTTGTTTTTAATTTCATGAATTTTAGAGGGAAAGAGAGCAAGTGAGAAAAGGGGAGGGGGAGAGAGAGAGAGAGAGATAAAGGGTGGGGGAGGATTTGTTGTTCCACTTACATGTGAATTCATTTGCTGGGTTGTGCATGTGCTCTGTCCGGAGATTGAACCAGACCTTTATCAGATCAAGATGACACTCTAACTAATTGAGCAACCTGACTATGGACACAAACCTTTTGATTATATTCAATGATAATGTCTGAATCAACAGTAGATAAACATTCCTGTAAACCGTGTCATTTGTGCACACAATGATCCTGCAGTTTTCTCTCAAAAACATGTCTGGATGCATGCTCAGAAGAGACACATTCCATCTAGTTAGCTGCAGTCTCCTCCATCACCTGTTTAGGCCAGTGTTTCTGTTGCAACCAGTTTCCCCTAACTTCTATGGTACTACAACTAGTGACCATCACCCAAGGAATTGTAGACATTATGGCACATGCCCCTGCAAGACCTGGGCCAAAGATTCCCTTCAAAAGTGTTGGTGAAATGTACAAACAAGGAAAAAGTTCATGCTGTTCCCAGATGTACATGAGGATGACAGAGCTACCCTCTCCTTGGAGTCATCTGTGTCACTAAAACTCACAGCGTCAAGAATTCTCACAAGAACTAGGGAGCCCACAGTCAATCAAGAATGAAAATTTGTAAAAAAACTGCTGAGTTAATCTGAGCAGTAAACTGTCCACATGAAGGCAGGGAAAGTTTGAGACACACATAAAATTGTTCACCTCTTCATGCCTATAGGACCTAAGTTTGCGTATAAATTACTCCACACAATAAACACACAACATTAAAGAACTAAGAAAAAAAGCCTATTTACAATCCAAAAGCAAATGAGGCTGGCAGTTCCTGCACTGGTAACGTGGGCACGCAAAAATGTATCCCTGATACCTAACCCTGAAAAAAAGTCCTGCATGCTGACAGCTGAATTCCCATATTCTCTGGATCAGCAATGAATTCAGTCAATGCACCAACTAATGAGAGTGAAAGGAGAAAGATCTAAAAAGTTAGGCTATTCCTAATTTTCTCCAACAAATCAGAGAACTATTATCTTCTGTGAGCACATCAGAAAGGTAACTGATACATCTGTGGTAACCTTATAGGTGATGCAGGTGAAATCTCTTCATTAACAGAAATATGCAGTGACATGGATCTGTCATAGACCTGGGTAAATTAGAAAGCACAATTTACATACACATGCTTCCTACATAAAAAAAAAAATTTCTGGAGAATGTCCTCACTGTAGATATTTCATTGTGTGAGATTTGACTCTATACACAAGGCTTCAAACTTTCCCTATACATTTGTGAACTGGGGGCGGGGGGTGGGGAATGCCTTTCCTACACATCTAAGACCATGGCCCCATGTGTGAAGGAAGGTTAGAATTTTGGCTACAAGATTTCCCTCACTAAGTATGTTCAGAAGGCCTAACTCCTGTGTAATTTCTGATGGTAACGGAAGCCATTGTGGCTGTAAAAAGACTTCCCACATTCACTGCACTCGTAAGGTCTTTCTCCACTGTGAACTCTCTGATGAATATGAAAGCCAGTATTACTGGTAAAAGATTTCCCACATTTACTGCATTCATAAGGTTTTTCTCCAGTGTGGACTCTCTGATGAACACGGAAGCCAGTTTTACTGGTAAAAGATGCCCCACGTTCACTGCACTCATAAGGCCTTTCTCCAGTGTGGACCCTCTGGTGAACACGGAAGCCAGTACTACTGGTAAAAGATTTCCTACATTCACTGCACTCATAAGGTCTTTCTCCAGTGTGAACTCTCTGATGATAACGGAGGCCACTATCACTGGTAAAAGATTTCCAACATTCACTGCACTCATAAGGCCTTTCTCCATTATGAATTCTCTGGTGATAAAGGAGGTTAGTGCTATTGAAAAAAGATTTTCTACATTCACGCACTCATAATGCCTTTCTCCTGTGTGAATTCTCTGATGACGACGAAGAACACTGATTCTGGTAAAAGATTTCCCACATTCACTGCATTCACGAGACCTTTCAGGTCTGTGAACACTCTGATGATAACAAAATCCAGTTCTACTGGTAAACGTTTTCCCACATTCACTGCATGCATAAGGCCTTTCTCCAGTGTGAACTCTCTGATGATAACGAAGGCCAGAGCTACTGACAAAAGATTTCTTGCATTCACTGTACTCATAACATCTCTCTCCAGTGTGACTTCTCTGATGATAACGAAAACTAGATATTCTGGTATAATGTTTCTCACAAATACGGCATACAAGATACTGTTTTGCAGCATGAACACCATCGTTCTCAAAAATCATGTCGTTGCAAGCAACAACTTTTTTACATTCATTGGGGGTAGAATAATTTTTTCTTTTTCCTATAGTCACCCCAGATGTCGAGATTTTAATTGGCCTCTCCCTGGTATGAGTAGCCTGTTGTTGGAGATGTCTTGACCTTATGTTCCCTGTATTAATGTCTTGTCCAACCTCCACACAGGTAAAAAGCTTTTGTGACACATCAAAATTGCAGCCCTTCGCAATTGACATCCTGTCCACAACTCTTATGAAAGGCTTCTCTCCCACATGTTGTTCCTGGTACTGGTGACACTTTGTACTGAAATAAAACTGTTTTGCACTTGCTCCACATCTCAGCAGTTTAAGGATATGTTGTGTTTCATGCTGCTGAATAAAGTGAAAAATGTCTCTCAAGACGGGCCCACAACTCTCACAAGGGTGGCTCTTCCTAGAAGATACAGCTAACTTGGGATTCTTTGTCTGTGACATTTTTACAGAAAAGCTCTGTTCAATTGGTGCTTCCACATGCTCTGCTCCACAACAGCAACCTGAACAAAAGAAAATGCTGGTGAAAAATACGTTGACTTTATAGGGAAGGAATATCCTAATCAGAAACAGCCATGTGTAACAGCTACATTATTCTATAAAATGATTTTCAAGACATGTGAGATAGACTCTGAAGAAACCACTGTTATACTGTACTTGGCCCTAAAGGTCAGTCAGTGGGGGAAACTTCACCAAGGTAAAGACATGAGCTTAAGATGGGACACAGAGAAGAGAGGCAGGGTCTACTAGTTGTTACTCTACAGATGGCTTCCTATAGGAACTTTCCTGCTAGGGATGTGAGGCTGTGTAGAATAATTTGAATGAACTCAAAAACTCATTGACATCACCTGTACTAGAGCATATGATGTTCAAGGTCTGTATAATACTTGCTCACTACAAGGGACTGTAAGCATGGAACAAGGTTGAAGTGGAGTAAAAAACAACCTGCAAGAATAATGGTTGAGGTGTAAAATTTAGAAAGAGGAAGACTAACCATGGGCTGGGAATCTGAGTAGAAATGATAATTTAGAACTGAATAGTTGACAACATGTCACCAAAAAGATGATTAAGTTCAATTTAGTAAGGAACTGGCAATAGTATCAAAATACTGCTGAAAAAAAAATGGGTTCCTAGGCATAACCTTAAGAACACCTTGGCATCAAATGCTTTCCAACAGCCCTTCATCAAGTTAAGACAGCCTTGGGGTTCACTGCCATGTATAGTGTCAATCTTTTCCTGGGATGCACAAATGATTCTTAAATCCTAGTTGAGTCCCTACATTGAATACAGATGATACAAATATTAAGAGAAAAACAGAAGAAATGGATGGCCAGCACTGTGGTAAGGGAAAAAGCACAAAGAGAGATCAGGGAACAAAGATCTACGTGAGTGAGGGCAGGAAGATGTCCAAATAAGAAATACGAGATATCTTCCTTCTTTCAGAACAAGGAAGCAGCCATCCACAAACAGAATCAACCACAGGAAAAGGAAATAAGAATATGATTATGACAAACAACAAATTAACCCTGACCAGGTAGCTCAGTTGGTTAGATCTTCGTCCCGATACGCCAAGGATGTGGCTTCGATCCCCAGTCCAGGCACATACAAGAAGCTACCAATGAATACATAAATAATTGGAAAAACAAATCAATGTTTCCCTCTCTGCCCAACTCCCCATCCCCTCTCTCTCTAAAATCAATTGCAAAAAAAGAAAAACAGCAAAGCAAAAGAGGAAAAAATAGAGAACAGACTACAAATGATGACCGGGAAGATGAGGTTACCAAATGTACTTGAAAAATGCCAGTGCTCAAAAACAAGGGTCAGAACTACTCTATCAACCACTGTGATTGCACTCAGGTTGACATTAGTGGACTGTTCTGTGAAAAACACTGGAAATTTTTGTTTTTAAGAACCACAGAGGCCCTTACAACATCTGCAAACTTTCCACATTTACACATCAGAGGACCCTACAGTGTTTCTCAGCATGTAAGCCAAAAGAAATTCCTTTGTCCACAACCTAGTGAAGACAGAAAACAAAAATCAGTATGTCCCCAGCAGTATTAGCCACCCAAGTCTCCAAAACCCTTGACTGTCAGAGAAAACACATGCTGCCAAAGCCACTGTGGACCAGGACTTTTTTTTGCTATTCTGACCTCAGCTCACGTAGTATCAAGGAAAATAGGCTTGTGGGCCTTCTCTCGAACTTGAAACACACCACCTTACCCAGCCAACACTCCTGAATCCACATGCAGATAAATCTATTTCTCTAGCCAGAAGTGGTCCCTAGGTTAAAAGGAATAACTGCTTTATCAAATGAATAGACATCAATACAGGATGAAAAAGCATATTAAACACAAGGACACCAACAAGAGAGGGTAATTTTTCAATAATCAATACAAAACAAATGGATATCTATGTACAGCCTGATAAGAAATCCAAAATATTTAGTTTAAAAAATGTCTATGAGTTACATCAGAACATAAATGAAACCAACAAAATGAAGAAACCAACACAGAAACATAAGGAGAGTATCAGATGGAGAGAAAAATTTAAAAATAACAAAACAGAAACACTGGAGTTGAAGAATTGCAATAAACAAATGAAATAAGGAGTATCAAAAGCATACCATACGCATGTCATCTCTAAGAGGACATTTGAAAGCATCAAGATGAAAAGAAATAAAGAGGGAAATAAATTTTTTAAATTTAGCAAGGTGAATTAAGTAACATCATCAAGGTAACAAATATATGCATGATGGAAATTCCTGGAAACACTGAAGTTGCTAGTGGTGGGTTGAGACAAAGAAGAAAAGGGAAGAAAGGAGAAATAAAGTGAGAGCATTTATTTAAAGAAAATAAACCGAAGACTGAGTTCCCAAATCGGAAAAAGGTCTGTGAATAATGAAGTACACACATTCTCAAAGGTCCCTGAACAAATTCAATGTAAACTGAACTTCACCAAAAGATATTATGATGAAAGTACCTTAAATCAAAGGCAAAGAGAGCTGTGAAAGCAGAAGAAAATAGAAACTGCCCTAGTTGGTAGATTGAGGGTTAGTCTATGAACTGAAAGTTTCATGGCTTGATTCCTAGTCAGGTCACTTGGCTAGGCTGCCGGCCAAGCTCCCAGTTGGGGGCGTGTAAGAGGCAATTAGTTGATGTATCTCTCACACATCAATATTACTCTCCCTCTCTTTCTCCCTACCTTCCTTCCTTCTATCTAAAGATGAATAAATAAATACAATCTTTAAAAAAGAAGAAATAATATAGAAACTTATCTCACGGATGGGAAACAACTGAGTAACGGTAACAGGATGTTCCTCTGAAAAACACCTGCAGGCTAGGAGAAAACAAAATGATATATTCAAAACACTAAATGGAAACCATCAATATTTTATCTAGAAAAACCTGTTCTTTGAAATAAATACTTTCCCATACAAACAAATCTAAGAAGTTTACTGCCATTCAACCTGACCTTTTAGAAATGCTAAAAAAAAAAAAAATTTTGAAGATAAAATAAGAGAATACTAAGAAACTCAAACAGATATGACGTGTAAATATCACCAGTAAAGTTGAGAATGAAATCAAATTCACAGTACTGTAACAATGGATTGGTACAATGTATATTATGTAACTACTATAAAGGTTAAAAATTAAATCTAGTAAGAATAACGAAGCTAACATTGTGTGCCTTAATATATACACAATTATAGTAGATGTGAATTGTGATGTAAAAAGCATGTACAGGGGTATGTGGTGGTGATTCTAATGCAGAATTTTTTTGGATGCAACTGAACGTGTTATCAGACCATGGCTGGTACAGCTAAGTGTATTGAGCACTGGCCTGCAGACTGGAAAGTCACAGTTTCAATTCCTGGTCAGGGTACATGCCTGGTTTATGGACCAGGTTCCCCGCTGGGTGTGTACAACTGATGTTTCTCACTTGCTCTCCCTCTCATTCCCACTATAAACTTCTGAAACTAATAAAAAGCTTCAGAATTCTGGCCAGGTAAGCTGACTTGGTGAAAGCTTGGTCCCAAATGCCAAGATTGTGGGTTTAATTCCCCATCAGGGAACATGCAAGGGCTAGCCAATGAATGCATACATGTGTGGAACAAGAGATCAATGCTTTTCTCCATTCTCTCACATTCCCCTCCTCTATCTAAAAATCACTAAATAAAAAATTTTTTTAAATTAATTGAGAAAAATTACAGGATACAAAACCAACATAAAAATCCCAATTCTGTTGCTACACACTAATAATAAATTCTTTGATAAAAAAAGGAAGAGTGATGTCCAGGTGGCTCAGTTCACTGGAGCATTGTGACATAACCAAAAACTTATGAGTTTGATTTTAGGTCATGGTACACAAATAGGTTTCAGTTTGGGGTGCATATATGAGGCAACCAACTGATATTTCTCTCTTACATACATGATTCTCTAACTCTCACCCCTTCTCTGTTTCTCTCTAAAATCAATACACATATCCTCAGACCAGGATTAAAAAGTAAATGAAGAAATAAAAATGGTAGTCAATATTATAATAGCATGAAAAACAATTACATGCCAGAAATAAATTCAACCCAAAAAGGTGAAAATCTGTACATTGAACATGGTAAGACAACGATGATAATATGGCTTGGAGGTATTGTGGGTTCGGGTCAGTAAATGTCACATTAATTATTTTGATTTCTCAGTAAAAAAGTTATGTCCACACTATCCTGTAGGCTAGTAACAGAGCAATACCTGAGTCTAAAAAACAAAAACAAAATACCTCTATATAACTTATTTAAAATTACTTTATCACTATGCACTGGTAACCAGGCAGCATCTGAGCCTGCTGAAAACCTGGCAACACTAAACATGCTTAATGCAGGGTTGCCCAAATCATTGCAACAGTATAAAAAGTAAAGAGAAAAAGTAATATCTGCAAAGCAAAATTAAGCCAAATGAAAAAGCCATGTCTCAGGAAGAGAGAAGGCTTATATACAATATACAAGGGATTCAAAACTCATTAGCCAAGAAAAATGTAGAAATAATTTTCCAAACAAATATGCACAAATGACCAACAGGAATAGAAAAAAATGCTTTGTCTCACTAATTGAGGTGGTATTCATTAGGGTCTCTGCAACATTATAAACCACAAATGCTTCCTTTTGAGTTCAGTACAACAGATATTGGTACTGCATGGGGAGAAAAGGGAAGTGCAAACAAACCAGTTCTACCAAGGAAAGCAACTATTCAGAAAACTGGAAAATCAAGCAGTGCTTACAGTCCACACGTGAGGAGTCAAGGACCCACTAGAAAATAGGAGGCATGGGAAATGTAGAGCTAAGTCCATGTAACTGGTGAAGAGTGAGGGTCTTACCCAGGGAGCATACAAGTTCAAAGTTCTCCACCATCACACCCAGGTACAGGCACCTCTGATTGTCACTGAGGAGCCACCATTCTTCCCCGGAGAAATACAGGGCAATGTCCACAAAGGTCACACCAACCTGTCAGAATTGAGACAAATGATGGCAGAGCTGTCTGAGAACCACGATACTATTCCTTATAAATCCTCCCCACACTCAATTTCTTCCAGGGCTCTCCAGTTCACTGTGGACACCAGGCCCCAATACCAGTGCTGGCTGCTCTCTCTCATCACAGTCCCATTAACCGCATTCAGCAACAGCAGTTCGGTTGGCGGACTCAGGGGAGAGCAGATAAATGCCATTTAGGCGTTGGGTGATGACTAGAGTCCCATTCTTACCAACAAGCAAGTCCACTGAGTCTCCCAGATCATACCTCCAAGATACAGCCAAACATGGGCTTAAGCTTTACACTGAAAGCCCCAGACCAGGTAACCAGGACCATCAACTCACACTTACTTTATTATGTACCCAATTGTAGAACGTCGGCCTCCTTTACATCTTCAGAACCCAGATTCACTCCCTCAGCTCTGCCACCTTCCTGCACCATAGCACGGGCATATCTCTAGACTCACCCCAAAACTAGGCATACGGTATCGAGTTAGTATCCATAAGAACCCCAGTTTTCTGATGGCTCTACAGCCCAGTAAAGTCCCGAATGAGCAGCGAAAGCCCTCCCTGCCTACTTCTAATCTTTGCTTCAATATTTACCACCCAGCTCCGCATGGCAATTTCAGATCCGAATAAACCCTGTCCACTCTGCACCGTACTTGCTGTGTCCTCAGAAACCACAACGCTCCTCTCCCCAGTGACTTTTCCTCACGACCCTTGACGCGAAGCCTGGGAGGTAGGACGCCCGCACACCGGAAAGTAGAGTTCGGGTGGTGAGGCGATGAAGGAAGGAAGGGGGAAGGCCGTGCACTAACCACAACCGCGCCTCTCAGCGAGGTCGCCAACGGAAGCTGTGGGTAAAGCGAAGTAACGGCGGAAGACGAGGACACTAAAGGCTTGGCGACCCCTCTCCAGGATTTGGTCCTTTTCACCCAAGCAGGGTCGCCTAGCTCCTTGCTCTCCTGTGTGCTGTGTAGACCATGGCTCTGATGCCTTCCCCACCAACATCTTCACCATTACCCAGCAATCTAGAGCCGCTAAGCAACGTGGTTAATCTCCGTATAGAAACAAAATGCCGTCGTGGCGCCGGAAGTCCCGCCCTAGCGGTGTGCGCCTAGGAACACGCCTTTTCTGACCCTTCATTGGCTAAGTGCCGCGGTGTTCCTCGCTCGGTATTCTGGGTAATATGCATCACTATATCCAAAATGGTGTTACTGGGTTTTTCTCGCATTACTTCCGCCAAAAACGCCATGATCCGCCGCGAAGGCCAATGGAAAATGACATGTCCTCACAAAAGACACATCTGGAAAATGGTTAAAGGAAGTAGTCATCTTTTCCTTGCCAGGCGGCTTGAGCTTATATTAATAAAAACACATTGTGAATCCAAACAGTGAGTCGTAATAAAAGAAGCATTCCTGCGTTACAGAGTCTGGAAAATTTTAGCTAACAAATGACATACACCATCATCTATGTATGTGACAAATATAACATGAAACAGTAGGGCACACCTTTGAAACAATAAAACTATGATGCGTAATATAAACATTAAATAAAGGTCTACTGTTTAGATAATTTGCACGTCCATTAGAAAATTTTTTTAAATGTTGGACTATTGAATTCTGATGGTTATTGGTGTTTTTGTTAATATGAAAACCACAGTGAAAGAAAATTTGCCTTTCACAGAATGTTTCAGGCATTCTCAATGTGATAAGATTACAAACATAATTTATAAGTTATGCCAACATTGCAGCCATCCTGGCACTGAATGTGATTTTGGTATGTAGGCATTATTCCCAGGTCCATGTTATACTTTTATATTTTCAGAACAGACCATGTCTCAGAAAATTCAGTAAGAAATACCATGTACAAATACAGGTGAAACGATCATTATTTCCTGGAAAATGGTATTTCAATCCAAAATGTTTTTCTCAGGGTCTGATGTTCACTTTCAACACCTTAATGGATAACAACATTGTAAACACCTTTTTTAATTTTTAAAAAAGATTTTACTTTTATTTTTTAGAGAAGAAAGGAGGGAGAGAGAGAGAGAGCGAAACATCGCTGAACAACAGATACATCAAATGTTTGCCTCTCACACTCACCTGCTGGAGACCTGTCCTGCATAACTCAAGCATATGCACCAACAGGGAATTGACCCTGCCACCGTTCTGATTGCAGGCCAGCACTAAATCCACTGAATCACACCAGTGAGGTCATATTGTAGACACTTTGTTAGCAAATGTAAATTTGCTATAGAACAGTATTCCCCAGTACATGTTCTAGTGTTAGAATAAATAAACCATATCCCCCAAATACATTAAGAAATATTATTGTTGAAAGCAAATATTTTCTGGGGTTGCAAAACAAATACCGAGAGCTAGATGGAATACATTCTGAGGAACTAAACAGTATTGTGCATCCATATATGCTTGCTTTGGGGCTGCCAAATATCTTCCATGTTCCCTTTATACCTGTCTGAAGTATTCTTCCTCTGATCACTGTACAAGCACACTGGACCTTATGATGTTCATGCTAAAAGCCTTGCTACCCATGAAGTGAATAGAATGAAGACTGTGCATTTTATTCACTGCATTAGTGAAACTTAATGTTTTCATAACAATCTTCAGATATGCATTTTCACCATTTCAGAGCATGAATTACAAATGGAATCTGCACGAATATATTACTAACATATATTTGATAAAAGTGGAGTTTAAGTCTTCCTGCTGGCTTTAGTGAAAACAACACTCTTCAAAAACATGCCAATAAAATACTGTAAAATACAAATCGTGAGATAATCAGGCACGTAAATAATCTCAAAGTTAAGAATAACACTGCTGTTAGAATTCAATGTGTGGAGTTTAAATGGTGCCTTCAACTTTCCTAACATCTGGTCTGGGCTTAGAAGACTTTGGCTGTGACCATGGGTATTACTCTCTTTAAAATCACCTACTTAAATTTTTTCCTATTCAGATTGCATCCTAAAAAGGTTGTTTGTATCTCTGCTAACTGGAATATGAAATAAGAGTCTCAGCTGTGGCCCAGGGTGCTGAGCACTGCAGCAGGGTTTGTTTTCAGAAAGATTATGTTCCAAACCAAAGGTTTGGTGTGAAGAAACAGAAGACTGCAGAGGATGATGAGGATCCAGAACAGTACGGGTTGCAGGGAAGACAAGGTGAGTTTTACTGTCTCATATAGCCAGTAGGGATATACAAGACAGAATCACCTGGGCAGTGGATCCCTTTCATGGAAAAGAAGCGTCACTGTACAATGAGACAGGGAACCTGTAGGTCTACAGCATTACTTCCAAATGTTAAGTTGCAGCATTCACATCCAGCTGGCCCCTCTACTTCAGGGTGAATATCAGTGCCATGTATGAACAACACTCCAAAAGTTAAAATAAGGCATCAAATTCACCACAACAAATGGGATCACATCCTGAGAGCTAAAATACATGTGAAATTGCAGACTCCCAGCCAAAATTACCAAGGTCTCCTGAGGGTCAAACTCCATGCTGGAAATCAAAGGCAGACAAACTGTAGCTCAGTCTAAGAGGTTCCCTGGACACTAACCAGTGTGCCTAATTTGATTGTGCATCATCATGCAGTTTCCTGGTTGCAGTCCTGGTAAGGACACATTTGGGTGAGGATTTGGTCCCAAATCAGTGTTTAGAAGCATCTGATCAATGTTATCTCTCACTTTGATGTTTCTTTCTTCCTTCTTTTCCTTCTCTCAAAAAATGAATAAAATATGTAAAAATAATAATATGACGTTTCCTTGGATGACTGAGTGGCTGAGGGTAAGTACTTTGACATTTTAAGGAAGTAAGAGAATCATAATAATTGTACCAATGGAAAAAGCAGCTTCAGCTGATCCTCCCTGGTTCTCACACTGTACATGACCCAGTGAGGGCTTCACAGCGGTGGCAGAGATTGCATTAGAGGTGTGAGGGGGTGCCTGGTCCAGAAATGACTCTGTAGATAGAGGTAGGGTCTCCTGGAGTCTAAGAGTGTCCACACATACCTGCTCATTGAGAATGAGCACCTTAGCATTGGCCTTGCCCAACAGCTGAGAGGAAAAAATATACCTTATGTCCACTTTACAGTGGAGAAAACTAAAGTCCAGACCAGAGGAAAAGATTACTTTGTGGCAGGATAATAAGAATTTAGGAAAATCCCTGGGCAAGTGGATTGTAGAAACTGAGATAACAAAATTAAACAAGGCCAAAGAGTTTGAGCAACTTACAGCCACCTGGTGAATAACAAGACTTCAACTCCTCTAACTAAGGACACTTGAGAGCAAAAGATTTATATCTACCATCCCTAACCAGAAAATACATCCTAGTCAGGGAAATAGAGAACAGAGATTCAATTAATGTCATTTGAGCCAGCTAAAGGCAATGACAGATGAAGTCAAAAGAACAAATTTAAAAAATGACATTAAGAGCCAGATAGACCCTATATAAAAGTAAACAGTATAGTTGAGCAAATATCCCTAAGCCTCTCTTATGCACTCTTTTTGATGCCATCAGCATGTTCAAAAATGCACCTGGAAAGCTAATGAATATTCTGCTGAAACCCTCCTCTAAGATTGTCACCTGCAGAAAAGATAAAAAAGCCCCCAGGACAAGGACTCAGGGCAGGCTTGCTCTACAGCATGTCCATGCCCCTTCCGATGCATGAACTTACTACTTTCTCCTAAACTCTTAAGGGTCCCCAGGAGACTAGCAGCCAGGGAACCAACCAGCAGGCAGCAGCAGCCTGACCCAGGTTACTCCCTGATCCTGTCTCCAAGGTTCACTTTTCTCTGACTTTCCAGTGAACTAACAGCAGCCCTGCCTTTGCTCACTCCTTTCCTTTAACTTTTCTAGGGAGCCATAGCACAGCACCATCTTAGACTCTCTACTGCTTTCTCTGCCCTAAGTCCTTCCATTGTTTCACTGCCCTCACCCTTAATAAACATACTCTGATAATCACCTAGACCTCTGTTGTGGAATCTTTTCTATACAAAGTCAAAATCCCACATACTACAGCTGGACCTGAGGCTGACCAGCTCCTGCCCTGTAACAATTTGACTGTTAGTCTCAATGATATTTTGGAATCTAGTATTCGAATTCAGGGTGTCTGAACCAAGGCACGGGAAGTCTGATCACTGCCTATTTCCCTCTGAACTGAACTTTTGGAGTCCAAACCACCCTGCTCATTCTGATGCCATCTGGTCTCCTCTAGAAACCTATTCCAGTACAAGAAACCCCATGACAAAAGACCAGAAAAACAGGATAACACTACAAAACAAGGGCTTATTATATTACCAAATGACTGGACTTCTAAAAGTGATGGAGAATATTCATAGATGGAGGTTAAAATAAAGGATGTCTGTTACATTGTACACAGCATGAAAAAATAGAAAATATTAAAATTTCACTCCAATACAAAAACAATTAATAAAATTTTAAAAAGCAACAAATGAGTGAAATTCCGACATCCACCTTTGTTGTTTCTCTGCCCTTTTCTTTAGAAAACTGGCAATAGGATCAGACACCTTAGCAAAGACATAGCAAATACACACCTAAAATTTACCATAAATCTTTAGAAAACCAGTGAGGTAGCACTATCATATTTTAAAAGTTTAAATACAAACGATTTACCAACAAAATATTCCCTAGGATGTAAAGGAAATGAAGCTCTCACACACTGCCAAAAGAATGCAAAAAGTTGCAATCAGTTTAAATAACAAATTGCTAATCTCTTTAAGTTAAACATTCACCTACCCTATGACACAGGCTGTGCAGTTGAGTGAAACCTATGTCTACATAATCATTCTCAGACTTATCTTATTTATTTTTAAAGATTTGATTTATTTTTGAGAGTGGGAGAGAGGGAGGGAGAGGAAGAGAAACATCAGTGTTGCCTCTCATGTGTCTCCAACTGGGGGCCTGGCTCACAACCCAGTCATGTGCCTGGACTGGGAGTGGAACTGGCAACCCTCCGGTTCACAGGCTTGCACTCAATCCAATGAGCCACACCAGTGAGGGCTATAGCAGCTTTATTTAAACACCCTGAAATTAGAAATAACCAAATTAAATGGATCAAGTCAGTAATATATTCAAAAATAAGAATATTCTCAGCAAAATGATGAGCCGCTAATGTATCAGTAAATCTCCAAATATATTTGCAATACAAATGAAAGAAAAAAGTTAATCTCATAATGTAAAATTAAGAAATTGCAGTTATCTATTAGAATGGAATGTAACTCAATGTTTAAAGACCTTTGAAGGACTGAGAGAAATTGAAAAGGCCAAGAAATAAATTCCCAGTGACAAATACGGTCAGTTTTATGACTATGATGATGGTTTCAATTTCATGTATTTGTGAAGACCAACCAAATATCATAGTTGAAATATGTTTACTAACTAAAGCTTTTTAAAATGGTTAAAGATTTGAAAAAAATGGTATTCCCAATTCCTTCTGGAAATAGTTTTGGCAACTCTGTATTCAATTCACATTCTCATGCACTCTGGGACCAACTTTACCTCAGTGACAGCAAATATGGCCAAATAAAAGAAACTCACTCTATCCAACAGGACTGTTGGCTGGCTCAAAAAAGCAACATCCATCAAGTACAGATATCCTATTTTAAAATTTTTCTTTTCTGACAGTGTACCAGAGACTCTGATGTGAACATCTGAGAGCTGACAGAAACCCACCCACAAGTTTTTTAAAACTTTGATTTTACAGACTGAGAGAAAAACATGCATGTTATTCTGCTTACACATGCATTTATTTTTTGCTTCTTGTATGTACCATGATTGAACTGGGATCCTTGTCATATCAAGATGACACACTAACAAACTGAACTACCCAGTTAGCCCCACAAAACCCTTTGCTTATGTTCAAAGACAATGACTAAGTGAACAGAAGGTAAAAATTCCTGCAGATCCTGTGATCTGTGTACACACCGATCCTGAAGTCTTTTTCTCAGAAACATTTCTGGATGCACATTCCATCTAGTTAGGTGCAGTCTCCTCCAGCACCCATTAGACCAGTGTTTCTGTTGCAATCAGTTTCCCCTATCCCCTTTGGGGCTACAACTAGTGACTGTCACTCATGTAATTGCAGATATTATGGCACATGGCCCCTTGCAAGATGTGGGCCAGAGATTCCCTTCAACAGCACTGGTATCCTTACGAACAAGAAAAAAACCCATGCTGTTCCCTGATGTACTTGAGGTGGTCTTAGCTACCCCCTCTTTGGAGTCATCTCTGTGTCCCCTAAAACTCTTGGCATCCAAGCTCCACAAGACAACTAGAGCCCACAGTCTTCCCTAAGTGGATACTGGCAGCAACGCAAATTTGGGGGGGGAAAAAAACAGCTGAGTTAACTTCTGCACAAAACTATCCAAACAAAGGCAGAAAAAATTTGAAACACACAGAAAAGTTGTTCACCTCTTCATGGTTGTAGGGCCCAAATCTGCGTATAAAGTACTTCACACAGTAAACAGAACACCCAGAATTAAACAAGATTTAGAAAATAGCCTTTATTGTTTTACAAATCAAATGGAGATGAGCTTGGCAGTTCTTGCACTGGAGACCTGGACACTCAATAATTCATCACTGATACCTAGGAAAAGCATGTCCCTGAAAAAGGTAGTCCTTCTGCAAGGTGATGGCTGAACTCAGATGATGTTCTCTGGACCAATATCATGTCAGGTCAATATGCCAATAGTAACAGTAAAAGGAATAAAGACTTAAACACTAAGACAACTCTTAATTTTCACCAACAAATCAGAGAGAACAATGACCTTCTGTAAGCACATTAGGATGGTGACTAAGGTAATCTGTGGGAATCCTATAGGTGGTACAGGTGAAATAGTGCCAGCAATAGAAATATGCAGTGACAATGGATATGGCAAGACACCTGGATAAATTAGAAAGTGCAACATAGAAACACATGCTTATTGCATAATATAAATGTATGGGGGAATCTCCCTACTGTTGATTATCAGATTCAATTCAGACAAAGCTTAAAAGAGTTTCTTACAGTTTAAAACCAAAAAAAGTTTTAAAAACCAAAATAGTACATTTATGACACATCTAAGACCTTCTACCCATGCGAACTCTTCTGTGGAGAGGGAGATTAAAATTTTGGCTAAATAATTTCCAACATTAACAGTACTCATGAGGCCTTTCTCCTGAGTGAAATATCTGATAACGAAGGCCAGTGCTTGTGGTAAAAGATTTCCCACTTTCATTGAATTGTAAAGGCCTTTCTCCAGTGTGAAATGTGGATGATAACAAAAGTCGGTGCCACTATAAAAAGATTACCTACATTCATTGGACTCAGAAGGCCTTTCTCCTGTATGAAATCTCTGATGATAACGAAGGGAATAGATCGTAGTATAAGATTTCCCACATTCACTACACTCATAAGGTCTTTCTCCAGTGTGAAATTTCTGATGATACCCGAGACCACTGCGACTGATAAAAGATTTCCCACATTCACTGCACTCATAAGGCCTTTTTCCAGTGTGAACACTCTGATGACAACGAAGATTATGCATACTGGTAAAAGATTTCCCACATTCACTGCACTCATAAGGCCTTTCTCCAGTGTGAAATCTCTGATGATACCCAAGGCCACTGCGACTGATAAAAGATTTCCCACATTCACTGCACTCGTATGGCATTTTCCCAGTGTGAACACTCTGATGGCAACGAAGGTGATGGATTCTGGTAAAAGATTTCTCACATTCACTACACTTGTAAGGCCGTTCTCCTCTGTGAAATCTCTGATGATAAAGAAAGCCAGTGCTACTGCAAAAAAATTTCCCACATTCAGTGCACTTATAAGGCCATTCTCCAGTGTGAAATCTCTGATGACAACGGAGACCACTTCGACTGGTAAAAGATTTCCCACATTCACTGCACTCATAAGGCCTTTCTCCAGTGTGAACTCTCTCATGACCACGAAGGTGATGGATTCTGGTAAAAGATTTCCCACATTCACTGCACTCATAAGGCCTTTCTCCTGTGTGCAATCTCTGATGATAATGGAGGCCAGTGCTACTGGTGAAAGATTTCCCACATTCACTGCATTTGTAAGGCCTTTCTCCAGCATGGACTCTCTGATGATAACGAAGGCCAGTATTACTAGTAAAAGATTTTCCACATTCACCACACTCATAAGGCTTTTCTCCAGTGTGACGTCTCTGATGATAACGAAGGTGATCGATTCTGGTAAAAGATTTCCCACATTCACTACACTCATAAGGCCTTTCTCCCGTGTGAAATCTCTGATGATAACGGAGACGAGTGCTGCTGGGGAAAGATTTCCCACACTCACTGCATTCATAAGGCCTTTTTCCAGTGTGAACTCTTTGATGATAACAAAGGCCAGTATTACTGCTAAAACATTTCTGACATTCACTACATTTGTAAAGTGTCTCTTTAGTGTGAACTCTCTGACGATAACAAAACCCAGAAATTCTGGTAAAATATTTTCCACATTCACAACACATAAAATGCTGTTTTCCAATACAATCATTCTTGTTCTCAAGAAACATGTGGTTGCAGCCAATGGCTTTTTTGCATTCACTCTGGGTATAATCACTTTTTCTTCTTTGAATAGTAACCCCAGATGCCAAGATTTCATGTGGCTTCTCCCTGTTTTGAGTAGACTGTTGTTGGACATGTCCTGACATGATAAGGATGTCCTGCCCAACCTCCCTGTAAGTTAAAAGCTTCTGGGAAACACTGAAATTGCAACCCTTCGCAAGTAGGTTCCTGTTCATGCCTCTTATGAAAGGCTTCTCTCCAACATGGTGTTCTTGCTGCTGGTCACACTTTCCACTGAAATAAAACTGTTGTGCACATGCCCCACACCTCAACGATTTCTGGCTGTGTTGTGTTTCCTGCTGGTCAGACAAGTAGAAAATATGTCTCAAGACGGGCCCACAACTCTCACAGGGGTGGTTCTTCTGGGAAGATGAAGCCACCTTGGAATTCTTTGCCTGAGACACTCCAACTGAAACATTTTGTTCAATCGGTACTTCCACATCCTCTGCTTCACAGCAGCAACCTGAACAAAAGGACACAATGGTGAAGTATATGTTGACCTTATAGAGAAGGTATATCCTCATCACACATGGCCATCTGTCACAACTAGGCATGATTCTATGAAATGATACTCAAGATAAGTGAGTTAGACTCTGAAGAAATGGCTGTTATACGCAACACAGAAAAGAGAGGCAGGGTCTACTTGTTCCTCCACAAATGGCTGTCTGCAGAACCTTTCCTGCTGGTGCTATGTGGATGTGTAGAATAAACTGAGTAAGTCAAACCTATAAACATCCATTGTACTAGAGCATATGATATTCAAGGTGAATACAAACCAAGGTTGGAGTGAAGTAAAAAGGAACCTGTAAGAGAAATGGTTGAAGTACAAAGTTTAGACAGGGAAAGACTTAACATGGGCTGGGAATTCAAGTAGAACTGGTAACTTCAAACTTAGTAGTTGACAAAGTGTCAACAGTAAACAAGAACAAGTGGATGAGATGAGGCCTAGTAACAGTATCAAAATACTGTTCAACAAAATGGGTTCCCAGTTACGATGTTAACAAAGTCCTAGCAACAAACCCTCTCCAGCAGCCCAATACCAAGACTGCCTCTGAGTCCATCCTGCCATGGATGGAGACATGTTTTTCCTGGGATGCACAAATTATTCTTCCTCTTAAATCCCAGTTGAGACACATAGCCAGCACTGTGGTAGAACAACAAAGCACAAAAGACACCACAGAAAAATATCTATGTGACTAACTTCAGCAAGATGGGAGAACAAGAAATACAAGAATTCTTTCTTTTCCCAGAGCAAGGAAAAAACTATCCTAAAACAAAATCGACCATGCAGGAGAGAAAAAATAATCCAGTAATGACAAATAGAAAATTAGCCCTGACCAGACTGCTCTGTTGGATATAGCATCATCCTACTACACTAAGGTTGTGGGTTCAATCCCTGGTCACAGCACATACAGAAGCAGCCAATGAATGCACAACAAACAGATGTTTCTCTCTGTGTCTTAAAAAAAAAAAGGCAAGCAGCAAAACAAAAGAGCAAAAAACAAAGAACAGCATAGAAAGGGTGACTGGGAAGATGGGGTTATCAAACATATTTGAAGATAGCTAGGATCCAAAACAAGGGTCAGAATTACCTCTATCAACCACTGTGATTGTGCTAAGGTTGACCTTACCGGACTGCTCTGTAAAACACACTGGAAATTTTTGTTTTTAAGAACCACAGAAGCCCCTGCAACATTTGTAAACTCCTCATAGTTTAAACATCAGAGGACACTACAGAGTTTCTCTGCATGAAATCCAAGAGAAATTCTTCATCTACAACCTAGTCCTGGAAGAAAACAAAATCAGTATGTCCCCAGCAGTATTTGATATTATAGTTTTCTCACTTTCCCCCCCTTTCCCCCCTTTCCCCAGCCCACATCCCACTTTCATAGTCAGTCCCCACACCATTATCCATGTCCATAGCCCCTCCATATATGTTCTTAAACTAATCCCTTCACTGTCGTAAAATCAGACCCCACCTCCCTTCTCCCCTCCTACAGATGCCAATCTATGCCATGATTCTATGCCTCTGGTTGTATTCTGACCTCAGCTCATGTAGCATCAAGGAGACTAGGCTGCTGGGACTTGTATCAACCCTGAACACCCTCCCAGGCAGCACCTTTGAATCCAGATGCAGATGAATCTACTTCACTAGCCAAGAATTGGTCCATAAGGCTGAAAGAAGTAACTGCTTCTTCAACTGAGTAGACATCCATATAGGACTTAAAAAATACTAAAAACAAGGATACCACAAAGAGAGAAAAAATAATAATTTTCCAAAAATTGATAACAAACAGGTGGAGATCTATACACAGCCTAATAACAGATCCAAAATATTTACTTTTAAAAACATCCATGAGCCTATGGACAGTATAAACAGAACCAACTTAAGAAACCAACACAGGAAGAAAAGAATATCAGAGAAAGAAAAATTAAATAATAACAAAACAAATGCTGGAGATGACAAATTACAATGAACAAAATAAAAAATGCAATAAAAAGAATCAAAGGCAAACATGAAGAGTGTCATGTCAGTCAGGCTATTGAAAGCATCTAGGTGGAGAGAAATAAAGAAGGGAAATAAATTTAAAACATACAGCAAGGTGAATTAACACCATCAAGATAAATGATATTTCCATTATGGGAATCCGAGGAAACACGGGGCGGGGGGGGCGGGGGGGAAGGGTGGAGACAGAGAGAAGGAAAGGGGGGCAAAGGAAAAAGAGAAGT